>PVKV010012550.1:0-23217 GCA_004027835.1 Alouatta palliata | reverse complement strand
GGTTTTGATTTGCACTTCTCTAATGACCAGTGATGATGAGCATTTTTTCCTATGTTTGTTGGCCTCATATATGTCTTTTTTTGAGAAGCGTCTGTTCGTATCCTTTGCCCACTTTTGAATGGGTTTGTTTTTTTCTTGTAAATCTGTTTTAGTTCTTTGTAGATTCTGGATATTAGCCATTTGTCAGATGGGTAGATTGCAAAATTTTTTCCCATTCTGTTGGTTACCAGTTCAGTCTAACAATTGTTTCTTTTGCTGTGCAGAAGCTCTGGAGTTTAATTAGATCCCATTTGTCTATTTGTTGCCAATGCTTTTGGTGTTTTAGTCATGAAGTCCTTGCCTATGCCTATGTCCTGAATGGTTTTGCCTAGATTTTCTTCTAGGGTTTTTATGGTGTTAGGTCTTATGTTTAAGTCTTTAATCCATCTGGAGTTAATTTTAGTGTAAGGTGTCAGGAAGGGGTCCAGTTTCTACTTTCTTCACATGGCCAGCCAGTTTTTCTAACACCATTTATTAAACAGGGAATCATTTCCCCATTGCTTGTTTCTGTCAGGTTTTTCAAAGATCAGATGGTTGTAGATGTATGGTGTTTCCTCCGAGGCCTCTGTTCTATTCCATTGGTCTATATCTCTGTTTTGGTACCGGTATCATGCTGTTTTGATTATTGTAGCCTTGTAGTATAGTTTGAAGTCAGGTAGTGTGATGCCTCCCGCTTTGTTCTTTTTGCTTAGAATTGACTTGGCTATGCGAGCTCTCTTGTGATTCCATATGAAGTTTAAGGTAGTTTTTTCCTGTTCTTTGAAGAGCATCATAGGCAGCTTGATGGGGATAATGTTGAATCTGTAAATTACTTTGGGCAGTATGGCCATTTTCACAATACTGATTTTTCTTAACCATGAGCATGGAATGTTTTTCTATCTGTTTGTGTCCTCTCTTGCAAGTTTTAAACTTTCTACTTTCTTTTTTTTTTTTTTTAGATGGAGTTTCTCTCTTGTTTGCCCATGCTGGAGTGCAATGGTGCAATCTCAGCTCACCGAAATCTCCACCTCTGGGTTCAAGCGATTCTTCTGCCTCAGCCTCCTGATTAGCTGGTATTACAGGCATGTACCACCATGCCCAGCTAATTTTGTATTTTTAGTAGAGATGGAGTTTCGCCATGTTGGTCAGGCTGGTCTTGGACTCCTGACCTCAGGTGATCCACCTGCCTCGGCCTCCCAAAGTGCTGGAATTATAGGCGTGAGTCACCACGCATAGCCAAATTTAAAACTTTCTGCGTCCCTGTTTCTTTGTCCACAAAATGACACCTACCTCACAGAGCTATTGTGAGGGTTAAGTGAGTTAACAGATGTAAAGCATCCAGGATGGGCCTGGCAAAAGTAAACATGCTGCCAGTGTCTGCTGTGAGAATTGCTATGAATATTCTTCCTTTGGGATCTGCTTTATCCCCTTTAGCTGGTTCAGTTACTTGGTCAGAATGCACATGAATCTAAGGCCATACCACCCTGAACGTGCCCTGTCATCTCCTCTGATCTCAGAAGCTAGGCAGGGTCAGGTTGGTTAGTACTTGGATGGGAGAATGTGCGTGAGACATTGGCCTCTTCATCAATGCAGCTTGAAGCAAGCTTTCTTTTTCTTTCTTTCTTTTTTTGAGACTGAGTCTTGCTCTATCACCCAGGCTGGAATGTGGTGGTACGATCTTGGCTTACTGCAACCTCTGCCTCCCAGGTTCAAGCAATTCTCCTGCCTCAGCCTCCCGAGTAGCTGGGATTACAGGCACACGCCACCACGCTTGGCTAATTTTTGTATTTTTAGTAGAGACGGGGTTTCACCATGTCAGCCAGGCTGGTCTCAAACTCCTGACCTCAAGTGCTCCACCACCTCAGCCTCCCAGAGTGCTGGGATTATAGGCATGAGCCACCAGGCCTGACTACAAACCTTTCTTAAATACTCATCCAGCGAGTGTTTTTACAGCAAAGAAGACCATCCCTTCCACCCTCTGTCTCAGGCCTGGTTACAGGGCCACATCCACTGCCAAGCAGGACCAGCCTGGGCATATCCTCTCCAGGGCTTCAGCCCAAGAGACTGAGTGGGCAGCAGTGCCTCTGGGACCCTCCTGCTGACTTGCCCAGTCACAGGGAGGGGAATCTCTTTTTCCCTTTGCTCACAGAAACAAAGACACATTTCTCAAAACAACTTATACAATAAGGGGCAAGATTACAAACGTTGAAGTAGAGAAATAGATAGTTTTCCAGAACATGGTTTCTTTAATTCCACCAAGCTCAGCTTCATCATGACTTGGTTGATTTTTTTCCAGAACCTTCCACCCTCAATTTATTTTCTTTGCCTCTGTCAGCACTGAGAAGAGGGAGAGGGGAAAGCCACCCTGAGTGACTCTCCTTGGGGCCTGAGGTTGTAGGGTGGAGGTTGGTGCCAGGCCCAGACATGCTGCCAGGGCTGCTCCTGGAGTGATCCTCCCTCTGCACTTCTGTCCCAGGGACCCACACTGGGCTCTGTGAGGCCTTGTGCCTGGTCCCTGGGGGAAGGATGGGCTCTGTCAGGCACCGACTGAGGCGGTGCAGTAGAGATAAATGGAGTTTGGGAATCTGACAAACTGAATTCTTCCCTGGCTTCCCCTGTTCTCGGCTGTGTGCCGTTTTTTTTTTTTTTTTTTTTTTTTGAGACAGAGTCTTGCTCTGTCGCCCAGGCTGGAGTGCAGTGGCGTGATCTCGGCTCACAGCAAAATCTGCCTCCCAGGTTCAAGCAGTTCCCCTGCCTCAGCCCCGCCGAGTAGCTGGGATTACAGGCACCTGCCACCACACCCAACTAATTTTTGTGTGTGTGTTTTTGTTGTGTTTTTTTGGTTTTTTTTTTTTTGTTGAGATGGAGTCTTGCTGTGTCACCCGAGCTGGAGTGCAGTGGCGTGATCTCGGCTCACTACAACCTCCACCTCCAGGGTTGAAGCAATTCTCTGCCTCAGCCTCCCGAGTAGCTGGGATTACAAGCACCCGCCATCATGCCCGGCTAATTTTTGTATTTTTAATGGAAACTAGGTTTTGCCATCTTGGCCAGGCTGGTCTTGAGCTCCTGACCTCACATGATCTGCCCACCTTAGCCTCCCAAAGTGCTGGGATTACAGGCATGAGCCACTGCACCTGGCCTAATTTTTGTGTTTTTAGTAGAGATGGGGTTTCACCATGGTGGCCAGGCTGGTCTCTAACTTCCAACCTCAGGTGATCCACTTGCCTCGGCCTCCCAAAGTGCTGGGATTACAGTCATGAGCCACCTCACCCAGGTAGCTGCGTGATCTTGAAAAACTTACCTTCTGTCCGGGAACCTCAGCTTCCTCATATTCAGGAGGAAGTAAACGCCACTCAGTTCATCATCACGGTTAGACCTGGTGATGTAACATGTCTGGCATCTTCTCAGCTCATTTATCTTTCGCTCAGACCTTCCCACAGGGGAATCCCTGTATATCCATGTTCTAATGCTGGATATTTTGAAACATGTACTTTACACATCCTGGATAAAATAGATGAGGCCCTTTAGGAAAGAAATGGGCATCAGTGCACATTATCAGAGCAGCAAGGTTACGAAGCAGCTGGAGCCCGCCAGGCTGGGGCTGTGCCTGGCAGCACACACAGTGCAGTTGTCAGCTGGAGAGGTGCATGGAGCTCATTAGACACATTTTGAAATTGGAAAAAGACTGTCCCACATTTAGCATGGGGACTGCCAGAGTCATGAATCGTTATAATCGCACCTTTCCAGTTAATCGAAACCACCAACAATAAAGCTTGATGGAAAATGACAGTTTCATTCCCTTACGGAAAGAAGTATAGAGAGGGCGGCTGGGCGCGGTGGCTCACTCCTGTAATCCCATCACTTTGGGAGGCTGAGACAGATGGATCACGAGTTCAGGAGTTTGAGACCAGCCTGGCCAATATGGTGAAACCCCATCTCTACTAAAAATACAAAAAATATCTGGGTGTGGTGGCAGGTGCCTATAATCCCAGCTACTCGGGAGGCTGAGAGAGGAGAATCGTTTGAACCTGGGCGGCGGAGGTTGCAGTGAGCCAAGATGGCACCATTGCACTCCAGCCTGGGCGACAGGGCGAGACTCTATATCAAAAAAAAAAAAAAAAAAAAAAAAAAAAAAAAAAAAAAAGTGCAGAGAGGGCAAAAAGGAGCAGGGGATGGATGCTATGGGAACAACTAAGGTTAGAAGACGAATGAAATGAGAGAAAATGCCAGGCAGAGAAAATGCCCGGCCTGGTACCTGTGCATAGCAGATGTTCAATACATGGGGATCACTCTGCTCCCTCCCACCCCTCAGCTGCCTCCACACCTGCCCTCCCCACCGTGACTCATTTCTGTCTGCCTGAGGCCTGGTCACCAGCCCATTTTAAGCAGGTGTCACTTGCCTGGAACATTGTCTTGCCCTCCCGAGGAAGCCAGAGAAACAAGCTCTTAGGAGCCCCACCCATCCAGCCACCTTCTCTGCCATTTTGCCCCTTGGGACCACCTTCTAGTTCACTCACTAACGAGTGCTTCCCTCCCGGACAGCTCATGCGGGAGTGGTGGGGATCAGCAGGTCCTGAGCCCAGACCTGCAGACTACTCATTATTTTACAGACGTTTATGGAGCACCTACTGTGTGCCAGGCACTGGGACACAGCAGTGAATAAAGCAAAGCTCCTGCCTGCGGAGCTCACATTCTAGTGGAGAGGGACAGGCAACACATTGCACAGAAATGTCAGTGGCACCGTATGCAACAGTGATGAGTGGTGGAGAAAAGCAAAGCTTAGTAGGGGGACGGCGAGGGCCTCGCTGCGAAGGCAGTGTCTAAGGAAAGCCCAGAGGAGGTGAGAGGACAGCCACCCAGGTCTTTGGGGAAAAAGTGTCCCAGACAGAAGGAAGAGCAAATGCAGGGACTGGCAGGCGGGAAGCGCCCCCAGATGTCTGCAGACAGTGAAGAAAGCAGTGCGTTTTGGGGTGGAGCTGGAGGAGGGCAGGCAATAGGGGATGATGTAAGAGATGAATATGGGACCTTAGAGGCCACTGCAGGACTTGGCTTTCACCCTGAGTGAGATAGAAGCCGCTGCGGGAACCGGCTCTGGCTAATGTGTTAACAGGATCCTTCTGGCTGCAGACCCAACAGACCAAAGCAGGGTGAGGGCAGAAGGAGATGACCTGGGAGACTTGTGATAATCCAGTAGGAGCCAGTGGTGCTTGGAGGTGGCGAAGAGGGGTCAGACTCTGAAGGTAGTGACAACAGGACTTAACCACAGGGTGGATGTGGAGTGTAAGAGAGGACTCAGGGATGACTCTGCGGGTTTTGATCTGAGCAGCTGGAAGAATGAAGTTGTAATCTTACTGAGGTGGGGAGGCTGTGGCAGGAGCAGGTGTCGGGAAGCTCAGAGGCTCAGTTTTGTACTTGTTCGGTTTGACACCCAAGTAGGCCTCCAAGGAAGACTTTGCACAACCACTAGCCTGGGGTTCAGGGAAGATCTGGACAGAGGGCATAAGTCTGGAGTCATTGCATGTAGATGGAACATCAGCACTTTCCCAAGGTCTCAGTGACAGCTGACACTCTTCTCCTGCAAGTGCAGCCTCAGACACTGGGCAGGGACCTAGTGAAAGACTGTTGACCAGACAGATAGTCAGATCAATGTCCTTTTACATCAAAACCATCTTGTGGGTTCCACAAACACAACCGACTTTGACGGGTGAGGTGGCTCACCCCTGTAATCCCAGCACTTTGGGAGGCTGAGGCAGGTGGATCACCTGAGGTCAGGAGTTTGAGACCAGCCTGGCCAACATGGCAAGATCCTGTCTCCACTAAAAATATATATACATAAAAAAAAAAATTAGCTAGGCATGGTGGTGCATGCCTGTAGTCCCAGCTACTTGGGAGGCTGAGGCAGGAGGATCACTTGAACCCAGGAGGCAGAGTCTGCAATGAGCCAAGGTTGCCCACTGCTCTGGGTGACAGAGTGAGACTCCATCTCAAAAAAAAAAACAAATAAATAACTAGACATCATTACTATAAGAAAAGGGAAAAGGGGGGTTCTTTTTTTGTTTTTTGAGACAGTTGGCTTTGTCACACCCAGGCTGGCAAGCCGGAGTGCAGTGGTACGATCTTGGCTCACTGCAACCTCTGCTTCCTGGGTTCAAGTGATTCTTCTGCCTCAGCCTCCTGAGTAGCTGGGACTACAGGTGCATACTGCCATGCCACCGTGTCTGGCTAATTTTTTTGTATTTTTAGTAGAGACGGGGTTTCACCCTGTTGGCCAGGCTGGTCTCAAACTCCTGACCTTGCGGTCCACCCGCCTCGGCCTCCCAAAGTGCTGGGATTACAGGTGTGAGCCACCGAGCCCAGCCAAAAAGGGGGTTTCTTTATTAACAGCCCCCTACCATCTCTGTTCCAGCCCCACAACAAGAAGAGACCCCTCCAGCCGCCGAGTTCCCACTGGAGCCACATCTAGGGGAGCTGACAGTGACAGAGGTGACCCCCAACTCCGTGGGCCTCTCCTGGACGGTCCCTGAGGACCAGTTTGACTCCTTCATGGTCCAGTACAAGGACAGGGACGGGCAGCCCCAGGTGGTACCCGTGGCTGCAGACCAGCGGGAGGTCACAGTCTATAACCTGGAGCCTGAGAGAAAATACAAGATGAACTTCTATGGACTACATGATGGGCAACGCGTGGGCCCCCTGTCTGTGGTCATCGTGACAGGTGAGTGATGGGAGGAGGTAGTCCCCGTCTCTGGTTACCCAGAGCTACCCCACTCCATGGCCCTTCTCCCAGCCCTACCTTGGCACCAACGCTCCCTCACTGAGGGGCTAGTTCCCCTCAGGCCCTGCCTTGGTCACCCTGCCAGTCTATCTGTTCCTTAACTCCTTTACTCCTCCCAGGCCTGCAGCCTTCTCAGCCCTCCAGCTCCTTCCCCATCTCCACTCTGCCCCCTGCCTAGGGGAATGTCTTCTTTCCATTTGGCCTAAATCCTGTCACAGACTTTCTCTCCCCCGCTCCAACTGTCCACATCTGTTTCCACCCCTTCTCTTTACAACCCTGCTGTGACTTGGACACAGCTGCCAGTTCCCGCTTCTGTCCTTTTTTGTTGAGGTAAAGTGCGTTCCATCCTGGCCCATGCGAGTTTTCATCTCTCCAGGAAGCCACCCTGGCTCTTGCTCCTGGCCCCTTCCTGCCCTTCATGGCTTCCTGGGCACAGATTCTCCATGACTTTTGTGCTGTGGCATCTGGTGAAACCCCTAGCCCTCCTCTCAAGGCAGTGTTTTAAAATCTATAAAATAAAATGTATAGGATTATAAAGAAAACCAATTATACATAGACAGTTATCAAAAAAAAACTTTTTGAGACGAAATTTCCCTCTTGTCACCCGGGCTGTAGTGCAATGCCACAATCTCAGCTCACCTCGACCTCTGCCTCCCGGGTTCTGGGATTACAGGCACCCGCCACCATACCAGGCTAATTTTTTGTATTTTTAGTAGAGACGGGATTGCACCATGTCGGCCAGGCTGGTCCTGAACTTCTGACCTCAGGTGATCCACCCACCTTGGCCTCCCAAAGTGCTGGGATTACAGGCGTGAGCCACTGCACCCAGCCCAAAATATTACTTAAAAATGTAAATTTGTGATTTAGTAATACTTGGACTTATTAGTTCATTAAATAACAAGACTTATTGGCATGTTTACTAAACTATGATATTTATAAGCAGTGATGGATATAAAAGGTATTTTAAAGTTTCTGCAATAACTCTAAGGTGATGTGAAAACATCTGAGGCTGGGTGTGGTAGCTCACACCTGTAATAATCCCAGCACTTTGGGAGGCCAAGGTGCGTGGATCACAAGGTCAGGAGATCAAGACTATCTTGGCTAACACAGTGAAACCCCGTCTCTACTAAAAATACGAAAAACAAAAAAATTAGCTGGGCATGGTGACATGTGCCTGTAGTCCCAGCTACTCAGGAGGCTGAGGCAGGAGAATCACTTGAACCTGGGAGGCAGAGGTTGCAGTGAGCTGAGATCGCACCACTGCACTCCAGCCTAGGTGACAAAGCAAGACTCTGTCTCAAAATAAAAAAAAAAATCTCTGGTTTCTGTTGGTGACAAAGTCACAATAATTCTACTCTGGTTGGTTTTCTATTTTAGTTTTTGAAGGAAATGCTGCATTTCAGTTAGAGGCCTGGAAATAAAGGTGTGACTATCCCCATCTCAGCTCACAGCCCCCTTGAGGCCCTGGAAGCCCAGGGTTCTCCCCTCAGAGATCTCAGCCATGTTCTTTGTCTTCCCAAATCCCAGCTCCCCTCCCACCGGCCCCAGCCACAGAGGTCTCCAAGCCTCCCCTGGAGCCACTCCTAGGGGAGCTGACAGTGACGGATGTGACCCCCGACTCCGTGGGCCTCTCGTGGATGGTCCCTGAGGGTGAATTCGACTCCTTTGTGGTTCAGTACAAGGACAGGGATGGGCAGCCCCAGGTGGTGCCTGTGGCTGCAGACCAGCGGGAGGTCACCGTCCCTGGCCTGGAACCCTCCCGCAAGTACAAGTTCCTGCTGTTTGGGATCCAGGATGGGAAACGACGCAGCCCAGTCTCTGTGGAGGCAAAGACGGGTGAGAGGGGCCCCCACACAGCTGAGCCTGAGCCACAGCCTTCCCACCCTTCTCTGCCCTCCCCCAGCCGAGTCTTCCCTTTGTCCACCTGCTCTGTCTCATTTGAAAAGCCACATGGGGCGAGCACAATGACTCATGCCTGTAATCCCAGCACTTTGGGAGGCTGAAGCAGGCGGATCACTTGAGGTCAGGAGTTCGAGGCCAGCCTGGCCAACATGGCGAAGCCTTGTCTCTACTAAAAAGACAAAAATTAACTGGGCGTGGAGACGGGCGCCAGTAATTCCAGCTACTTGGGAGTCTGAGTAACGAGAATCGATTGAACCCAGGAGATGGAGGCTTTAGTGTACCAAGATCGAGCCACTGCACCCCAGCTCGGGTGATAAAGTGAGACTCCGTCTCAAAAAAAGACCAAAAAAAAAAAATAAAAGAAAAGCCACAAAGCAGATGAGGACCCAGGAGAGCCGGGCCAGTTCCTGGCCTGTTGTCCCCTGCTGACTCTGCCTCTCTTATAATTCTATTGGATGAGGGAAGCCCCTCCAGGCCTCTTCCTTCAGGGTGGATGTGGGAGCCTGGGGGTGCTGGGAGAGGGGGCGAGGGGAGCCAGGAGCCCTTCCTGCCTTTCAAGTCCATCACCTCCTGAGAGTCTTTGGTCTTCCCTGTGACTCTCACCCAGGTTCTCACCCTCCTAGCTCAGGCCTGTCTGGGCCCATATGTGCCTCCTACAGAGGCTGCCCTTCCTTCTCTGCCCTCCTCCTGGAGCCTCAGAAATTGGGAACCGGAGGAGCCCAGCCCAGCTGTGCCCCTTTCCGAGGGTTCAGTCCAGGCCCTCCCCTGCCCCTGGGGGCTCCCTGTTGCCAGAAAACTCGCAATAACAATGGCGTCAGCATCCTCACCGTCCAGAAAGGCAGCAGGCCAGCTCCTTCTCAAGGCCTGGGATGGCTCCTTAGGCGGACACCAGATCCCTTCTCTGCCTGAGCTCCCCAGCTTCATCCCCTCCTCATTCTCACAGGCAGCCCACGCTCCTTCCCAGGCCCTGTGGGAGCCTTAGTTCTCCCGGGCCAGCTGGTGCAGAATGAGAAACTGAACAGAGAAGGAGTGAGACCTTCCTGTGTCCTGCCCCCGCACTCCCCACTTGCTGTCTGCCCCCATCAGGGATCCTGTGCCCCTTGGGTTTCCTCAGAGGCTGGCCAAATCACAAAGTGTGGGCTCCTGGGTAAGAGGAGCTAGAGAGCAAGTCTGTAAGAAGCTCCACCCTGCTGGGGAAGCAGTCTGTGACAGGTGGGAAGAGGCTGGACAGAAAGGGGAGTAAGACGAGGCAGGGAGCTAGGGAATCTCTTTTCCCAGAGGTGACTCAGGACGGTTGACCCTTTTCACTTGGGCAAGGGGAGAGAGGCGTGGGCCACATGGCGATGGTGGTGAGGATGGGAGGTGATGGAAATATTTTGGGGAAGCACTGAGCATTTGGGCAGTTCTGGGTTTTTCCAGCCCCAGAGGGAGGCAGTCAAGGAGTCATTTTGGAAAAAATAAACACAAGAACCTTTCCTCTTCATCAGTTGCCAGCCCAGGGGCCCCACCCCGCCTCGGGGAGCTGTGGGTGACGGACCCCACCCCGGACTCACTGCGCCTCGCCTGGACGGTCCCTGAGGGCCAGTTTGACTCTTTTGTGGTCCAGTTCAAGGACAAAGATGGGCCCCAGGTGGTGCCCGTGGAGGGACATGAGCGCTCTGTCACCATCTCCCCTCTGGACGCTGGCCGCAAGTACAGATTCCTTCTCTATGGCCTTCTGGGCAAGAAGCGCCATGGCCCCCTCACCGCCGACGGCACCACGGGTGAGGGGCATTCCCTGCAGGTCCCTGCTCTGCTCCCTTCAGGCCAGGCAGCAGGCGGTCACTTGTGGTGGCTGCCATTACCGTTATTTGGCCCCAGCCATTCAACTCAGATCCAGCTCCCCCTGTCCCTGCACAAGCCCCTAGCACAACCCGGCAGGACTCAGCTATGCAAAGCCCTGTCTGCAGACCTCTCAATCCTGCCCTTCGAGGTCACCCAGCCTTCCAGAAACAGCTCAGCCGTTCCCATTCCGTGTCTCCATCTCAGAGGCCCGGAGTGCTACGAATGATACTGGAACAAAGCGTCCCCCAAAACCCCATCTGGGGGAGGAGCTGCAGGTGACCAGCGTGACCCAGAACTCCGTGGACCTCTCCTGGACGGTCACTGAGGGCCAGTTTGACTCCTTTGTGGTCCAGTACAAGGACAGGGACGGGCAGCCCCAGGTGGTGCCCGTGGAGGGCAGCCTCAGGGAGGTCAGTGTGTCGGGCCTGGACCCCGCTCACAGGTACAAGCTGCTGCTCTACGGGCTGCACAGCGGCAAGCGCGTGGGTCCCATCTCGGCAGTTGCCATAACTGGTGAGTGTGCGACAGCTGGAACACCTGTGCCTCCTTCCCACCTGGCTCTCCTGGTCTGACTGAGCCATAAGATCTCTGAGCTTCCCACTTTATATCATTTCCATTGATCCAGGAAGTTTCCTTGTGTCCCTTTAAAGTCAGTTCCCCCAACCCCAGCCTCCAGCAACCACTGCCTGCTTTTGATCATCACGGGGACAGCCTTTTGACTTTCCGTGTAATGGAATCACAATACGCAGTCTCTTGTGTTTCGTTTCTTGCACTTAGCACAATGCTTTTGAAATTCACCCATGTGCAGCAAAAGCTGGTCCTTCGATTGCTGACTGCTTGTCCTCACTCCCTCTCCTCTCTCACTCCTCCTGAGAGTCTGGGTGCGGCAACAGACCAGCTATCCGTCTCTACCTGTCTCTCAGAACCAGCCCGTGGGGAAGAAATGGAAACTCACACCATGGCCCCCACCCCTCTGGCACCTGAGCCCCGCCTCGAGGAGCTGACAGTGGAGGAGGCCACGCCGCATACCCTGCATCTCTCCTGGATGGTGACTGAGGGAGAATTTGACTCCTTTGAAGTCCAGTACACAGACAGAGATGGGCAACTCCAAATGGTCCGTACAGGAGGCGACCGAAATGACATCACCCTCTCTGGCCTGGAATCTGACCACAGATACCTGGTGACCCTGTATGGTTTCCATGATGGAAAGCTTGTGGGTCCTGTCCACGTTGAGGCCCTGACAGGTGAGAAGTCTGCCCACTGTGCCTCCTTTCAGATGGCTGGGAGAGTGCAGAGGAGAGCAGAGTGTCCGTGGATACCCTGCCGATCTCTCAGTTCTCTCTTTCCACGTCTCTGTCCAGTCCCGGAGGAGGAGGAGCCTTCAGAACCTCCCACCGCAACCTCTGAGCCCCCCATCAAGCCTCGCCTGGGGAAGCTGACTGTGACAGATGCCACCCCTGACTCCCTCAGCCTGTCCTGGACGATCCCCGAGGGCCAGTTTGACCACTTCGTGGTCCAGTACAGGAACGGGGACGGGCAGCCCAAGGCGGTGCGGGTGCCAGGGCATGAGGACGGGGTCACCATCTCGGGCCTGGAGCCAGACCACAAGTATAAGATGAACCTGTACGGCTTCCATGATGGCCAGCGCGTGGGCCCCGTGTCTGCCATCGGGGTGACAGGTGAGTAGACGGTGAGAGCCCCAGGGTGGGAGGCGTGGGAGGGTCACCCTCTTGCTCTTTGGTGATGACTGGTGGGGAATGGTGGCCGGGATCTGGTCAGTACCTCAGACCTGTTTGTGGCTGGGGCTGGGCCTCCCCTTGGGCCTTCCTGTGAGGTTGACCCCTGGCTCCTCCTGAGCAGGGAGGGCTCACTGGGAGCTTTGCTGTGCTGGTGGCTGTCCCAGGTCCCCCACAGCTGACCCTGGAACTTGTCATGTGTGTTAGCTGTGAGCTGAGCAGGACTCCCAGCCCCAAGAATGGGCCTCTCTGAGCTGACCTCAGGACCCCCAGTCACAGCCTTGGCTTCTCCCTCCTTTTCCCCAAGTCCCAAGGGCATACCCCAGGGACCCTGCCTCACTCTCTCTGTGTCCCTTTTTCTCAGCTGCAGAGGAAGAGACCCCCAGCCCCACAGAACCCAGCACGGAGGCCCCAGAGCCCCCCGAGGAGCCGCTCCTGGGGGAGCTGACAGTGACAGGAGCCTCCCCTGACTCGCTGAGCCTCTCCTGGACCGTCCCCCAGGGCCGCTTCGACTCCTTCACTGTGCAGTACAAGGACAGGGACGGGCGGCCCCAGGTGGTGCGTGTCGGGGGCGAGGAGAGCGAGGTCACCATGGGGGGCCTGGAGCCCGGGCGCAAGTACAAGATGCACCTGTATGGCCACCATGAGGGGCGGCGCGTGGGCCCGGTGTCCACCGTGGGTGTGACTGGTGAGTAATGCTTGGTGTTTCATCGGGGTAACTACCTTTCCTCATGGGTACCTGATTACTGCTCTGCCCTTTTGCCAAGCCCTGTGAGTCCAGGTCTTGGCTCCCGTGTCCACCATGGGCGTCACGGTGAGTGGGGGCTGCAGAGCCCTGTGGATTGGGTCTTAGGAAAGTGCAGCCTCCAGCATCTCCTCCACTAGAGACCCAGGACCCCAAGACCTCAAACCTATAATCCACACTGTTCACTAAGGCCTCAGGACAGGTGTGACCTGGGGACAGAGAGAGCAAATCCAGGAGAAGTGTCAGTCATGTGGAGGCCCTCGGGGACTGAGGCCTCTCAGGAGGTGATCCGCTGGCTGGTTTGTGGCTCTCTGCTTATCCTTGGAGCTCTAGAGGGAACTCTTTTTGTGAGATTGGAACATATCTTTTGAAATACAAATTAATTAAATTAATAAGTATTTGTTAAGTAAAAGTTCAAATGTATAATCAGAAAGAATAGTATGAAAACTTCAGGTACCCATCACCCTGCCGCCCTGCTTCAACCAAATATCAGCTTCTGGCCAGTCTGGCTCACCTCCGCCCCACCCATTTTCTCCACTAGAATCACTAGAATGTTTTTTTGTTTTTGTTTTTTTTTGTTTTTGAGACAGGATCTCACTTTGTCGCCCAGGCTGGAGTGTACTGGCACAATTGCAACTCACTGCACTGCAGCTTCAACCTCCTGGGCTTGAGGGATCCTCCCACCTCAGCCTCCCGAACAGCTGGGACTACAAGCTCACTCCACCACGCCCGACTAATTTTTTTGTATTTTTTGTAGCAACAGGGTTTAACCATGTTGCCCAGGCTAGTCTGGAACTCCTGGGTTCAGGTGATTCTCCCGCCTCAGTCAAAGAGATGGGATTCCAGGCGTGAGGCACCAAACCCCGCCCGACTGTTTTCTTCTTTTTCTTTTCTTTTTTTTTTTTTTTTTTTTGAGACAGAGTCTGGCTCCGTCGCCCAGGCGCCAGGCTGGAGTGCAGTGGCGTAATCTGGGCTCACAGCAACCTGCGCCTTCCAGGTTCAAGCGATTCTCCTGCCTCAGCCTCCCGAGTAGCTGGGACTACAGGCGCACGCCACCATGCCCAGCTAATTTTTGTATTCGTAGTAGAGACGGGGTTTCACCATGTTGACCAGGATGGTCTCGATCTCTTGACCTCGTGATCCACCTACCTCAGCCTCCCAAAGTGCTGGGATTACAGGTGTGAGCCACCGTGCCCCGGCCCCTGACTGTTTTCTTTACTAACACCTTTATGAAGATATAATTCATGTGGCATAAAATACACTTGTTTTAAGTGTACAACTTACTGATTTTAGTATCTTTGCCTACTTGTGCAGCCATGACCACAATCTAATTTTAGAACATTTCCATCACCTCCGGAAGAAATCTTGGGTCCAGACCTGTTCCTGTCTTAGCTCTAGTTTATAACTAATCTGCTTTTGTCTCTGTAGTTTGCCTTTTCAGGATATTTCATATAAACAGAATCACACAATATGTATTCTTTGGTGTCTGGCTTCTTTCTCTGGGCATAATGTTTTTGAGGTTCATTGATGTAGCATGTAGAAGTACTATATTTACTACATTGCTATTGATTGATAGATTGATTGAATTTTTTTTTCTTTGAGACAAACTCTCACTCTGTTGCCCAGAATACAGGGCAGTGGTGTGATCATAGCTCATTGCTAGCCCCAAATCCAGCCCCAAACTCCTGGGCTCAATCCATCCTCCATCTCAGCCTCCCAATTAGCTGGGACCACTGGTGCTTGCCACCACACTCAGCTAATTTTTCAATTTTTTGGTAGAGATGGGGATCTCACAGTGTTACCCAGGCTGATATCAAACTCCTGGCTTCAAGCAATCCTCCCGCCTGGGCCTTACAAAGAGCTGGGATAACAGGCAGGAGTCACCTGCTCTCAGCCACCACATTGCTTTTTATTGTCAAACGGTATTGCATTGTATGGATATACCACTGCAGTATTTAAAAACGAACCCCAGACATCCTGTCCTTTCATCACTAAATATTTAAAGTTATATCTCTTTTTTTAAAAATTATTTTTTAAAAAATCCACAATACGGCTGGGTGAGGTGGCTCACACCTGTAATCCCAGCACTTTGGAAAGCCAAGGCATGTGGATCACTGGAGGTAAAGTTCGAGACCAGCCTTACCAACATGGTAAAACTCCGTCTCTACTTAAAAAAAAAAAAAAAAAAAAAAAAACGAAGCATGGTGTCACGTGCCTGTAGTCCCAGGTACTTGGCGGGGCTGAGGCATGAGAAATTGCTAGAACCTAGGAGGCAGAGGTTGCAGTGAGCCAAGATTGCACCACTGCACTCCAGCCGGGGTGACAGAGCGAGACTCTGTCTCAAAATAAATAAATAAATAAATAAAATTCCACAATACAATAAGCATACCCTGATAAATGAACAATCGTTCCTTGATATCAAGTATCCAGATAGTGCTACGGTCTCCTGATTGTCTCATAGTTGTTTTTCCAATTTGTTGCTGAAATCAGGAGGATACGTTGCAATTGAGAAAACTGAAATTTTACATAGTGGTCATCGAAGGCCCTCAGCAGAAGGTGGCTTTTGAACAAAGACGTGAAGTGTGGGCATGAGCCATGAAGCTATCTGGGAAAAGAACAGTTAGGTAGAGGGAACAGTCAGTGCCAAAGCGTTGAGGTGGGAGGCTACCTGGCATGTTTGAGGGACCATAGGAAGCCGCAGAAAACTTTTTTTTTTTTAATGGAGATGGGGTTTCATCATGTTGACCAGGCTAGTCTCGAACTCCTGACCTCAGGTAAGCCACCCACCTCAGCCTCCCAAAGTGCTGGGATTACAGGCATGAGCCACGGCACCTGGCCTACAAAAGACTTTAATGATTATAATCAGAAATCAATCTTAAGTTAGGCCCAGACTGGGCCCACCTTCTGACCTGAATTCAAGACATCTGGGGCCTCAACAGCTCCTTCCAGTAAGAGAAAAGATTCTGTTTCTGTCTTTTCCCAGCCCCCAAAGAGGAGCCTCCCGATGTTCCTCTTGTGAAGCCGCGTCTAGGGGAGATGACTGTGACAGATGCCACCCCTGACTCCCTCAGTCTCTCCTGGATGGTCCCCGAAGGCCAATTTGACCATTTCTTGGTCCAGTACAAGAATGGGGATGGGCAGCCCAAGGCGGTGCGGGTGCCAGGACACAAGGACGAGGTCACCATCTCGGGCCTGGAGCCAGACCACAAGTACAAGATGAACCTGTACGGCTTCCACGGTGGCCAGCGTGTTGGCCCCATCTCTGCTGTTGGTTTAACTGGTGAGTGTGCAGTAGGGCACTGGGCCCTGCCCTGAACTAGACTCAGTTTCCCCTTTATTGTCAGCATCTGGTGGCTTTGTTTTACTTTCTCTGAGACCAAGCCTCCCCACCTCCTGGGAATGGTTCTTCTGGTGCCTTCACTCCAAGCCTTTGGTATTGCCCAGGTCTTCTACCCTTTACACATGGGCTTTTTGGGTTCTTGAAGAGGTGGGGGACCAGGGAAATAACACAGACTGAGGCACACCTGGGGTTGACCATAGCCTCAGCCCATTTGAGCTGTGTGACCTCAAGAGAATCGCACAACATGTCTGGGCACAGTGGCTCACGCCTGTAATCCCAACACTTTGGGAGGCCAAAGGGGGCAGATTACCTGATGTCAGGAGTTCGAGACCAGCCTGGCCAACATGGTGAAACCTTGTCTCTACTAAAAATACGAAAATTAGCTGGGTGTGGCAGTGGGCACCTGTAGTCCCAGCTACTCGGGAGGCTGAGGCAGGAGAATTGCTCCAACCTGGGAAGCGGAGGTTGTAGTGAGCCAAGATCGCGCCATTGCACTCCAGCCTGGGCGACAGAGCAAGACTCTGTATCAAAAACAAAAAGAAAAACCAGGCATACACTTCTCTGTACCTCCTTTCCCTCATCTGTAAAGAAGGAATAACCATACCTGTTGTGAAGCGTGGGAGTGTGACTTGGCTGTCACACACAATGAGAGATCACTGCAGTCTTTCCCTTCTGAGAAAAGTAGGTTGTTCCTGAAAATCCCTCAGGGCAAACTCTCATAATGATCACTGATTTCAGTGGGAAAAATTGTATGTGTTCCTTAAGCCCACCAATTAATACCCATTTATTTTTAAAACAACACTGAATTCTGTTAACATGGATACTATTACTTTAATTGTAAATATTCGTCATGTGCACAACTTAACAAGGCATTTCCCTTCATTAATTACCTGTAATTTGGCTCTCTGATGCTTTTGTTAAAGCTCTTTTATAGCTGTTACCACCTAGATGCTTAAGACTCAATTCTCAAAAAGAACAGACAAATGAAATGTGGTGATTTTGTAATTCCTCTATCAAGGCAGAATGAAACTCTATGGAGAGCAGAAAAGATTAAAGAAATCAATGATTTCACACAGGCCAAAAGGGCTGGCGTCACTGGAGGTGTGCTCTCTGCCATAAGTTAGCAGAGCGACTGCACGATCCAGAGAAACTCAGCTGCGAAGATGCCCTCATGTGGTCTCATCTCTCTACTCTCAGCTGTGAAATCTAAATTGATTTCTAAAAATGCTCAGAATTAGGTGGAATTTCCAAGCCCAAGTGGATGAACCTCCTGATACAACTTGCCTGTTATGCCTGGTTGTGCTTAGTTGGTATTCTTTGTTTTCTTTTCTTTTCTTTTTTTTGAGATGGAGTCTCACTCTGTTACCCAGGCACCCAGGCACCCAGGCACCCAGGCTGGAGTGCAATGGCACAATCTTAGCTCATTGCAACCTCTGCCCTCCGGGGTTCAGGTGATTCTCCTGCCTCAGCCTCCTGAGTACCTGGGATTACAGGCGTTCACCACCAGGCCTGGCTAATTTTTGTATTTTTAGCAGAGATGGGGTTTCACCATGTTGGCCAGGCTGGTCTCAAACTCCTGACCTCAGGTGATCTGCCTGCCTCAGCCCCTCAAAGTTCTGGGATTACAGGCGTGAGTCACCACACCCAGCCCTAGCTGGTGTTCTTATAAAGCATCAGTTCTGTCCTGTAAAACACATTTGCTTGGCACGCTGGAGCCCTCGTTCCAGGCATGCACACTAAGCATCACGACTTGGCCACAAGTGTGTGCTCTGTCCTCTGAACATTCAAAGCAGAGAAATGATATCCTAAGCCTGTGGGACCCTAGTGTGTCTAAGAGAATCCCAGAATCCCCTAGCTAGAAGGAGGCCCACCAGGCATGTCCACCCATTCTCTCTATCTTCTGATGCAGCCCCAGGAAATGATGAAGAAATGGTCCCAGCCCCGACAGAACCTCTCACCCCCGAGCCCCCCATCAAGCCTCACCTGGGGGAGCTGACTGTGACAGATGCCACCCCCGACTCCCTCAGCCTGTCCTGGACGGTCCCCGAGGGCCAGTTTGACCACTTCGTGGTCCAGTACAGGAACGGGGACGGGCAGCCCAAGGCGGTGCGGGTGCCGGGGCACGAGGACGGGGTCACCATCTCGGGCCTGGAGCCAGACCACAAGTACAAGATGAACTTGTACGGCTTCCATGATGGCCAGCGCATGGGCCCTGTGTCTGCCATCGGGGTGACAGGTGAGTGGATGGGGGGAGCCTCAGGGTGGGAGGCGTGGGAGGGTCACCCTCTTGCTCTTTAGTGATGACTGGTGGGGAATGGTGGCGGGGTCTGGTCAGTACCTCAGATCTGCTTGTGGCTGGGGCTTCGGCTCCTCTTGTGCCTTCCTGTGAGGTTGACCCCTGGCTCCTCCTGAGCAGGGAGGGCTCACTGGGAGCTTTGCTGTGCTGGTGGCTGTCCCAGGTCCCCCACAGCTGACCCTGGAACTTGTCATGTGTGTTAGCTGTGAGCTGAGCAGGATTCCCCAGCCCCAAGAATGGGCCTCTCTGAGCTGACCTCAGGTCCCTCAGTCACAGCCTTGGCTTCTTCCTCCTTTTCCCAAGACGTGAGCACATCCCCCAGGGACGCTCTCATCCTCTCCGTGTTCCTTTTCCTCAGCTGCAGAGGAAGAGACCCCCAGCCCCACAGAACCCAGCACGGAGGCCCCAGAGCCCCCTGAGGAGCCACTCCTGGGGGAGCTGACAGTGACAGGAGCCTCCCCTGACTCGCTGAGCCTCTCCTGGACCGTCCCCCAGGGCCGCTTCGACTCCTTCACTGTGCAGTACAAGGACAGGGACGGGCAGCCCCAGGGGGTGCGTGTCGGGGGTGAGGAGAGCGAGGTCACCGTGGGGGGCCTGGAGCCCGGGCGCAAGTACAAGATGCACCTGTATGGCCACCATGAGGGGCAGCGCATGGGCCCAGTGTCCACCGTGGGTGTGACTGGTGAGTAATGCTTGGGGTCTCATGGGGTACCTGATTACTGCTCTGCCTTTTCGCCAAGCCCTGTGAGTCCAGGTCTTGGCTCCCGTGTCCTGCCCTCCATCTGTGCCCCATGCCTGTGGCCCGTGCTAGTGGTTTGCTTGTCCACTTTGGTGTGACCTCCCTCTGAGGGTCAACCACTGAGGACCTACCTCCAAGGGTGAAATATGGCAGGTGCACACCAAGCCTAACTAATGAGAATTTTCCTTTTTTTCCACCTTAATCACGGCATTCTTTGTTATAACCACATACACAAATGCACACAAGAGAAACAATCCAACGTCAAACCACATTGGGATAACTAAATAATTTAGGCAACAACTATAAAAAGAGCTATTATGCCACCACTGAAATGTTTTAACATAAGACCCTTACTTTATTATGTTACACTGAAAAAAGAGAGCCCAGGACAGACACACTGGCTCACGCCTGTAATCCCAGCACTTTGGGAGGCCAAGGAGGCTGATCACCTGAGGTCAGGAGTTCAGACCAGCCTGGCCAACATGGTGAAACCCTGTCTCTACTAAAACTACAAAAATTAGCCAGGCTTGGTGGTACATGCCTGTAATCCTAGCTACTCGGGAGGCTGAGGCGCGAGAATCACTTGAACCTGGGAGGCGGAGGTTGTAGTGAGCCAAGATCACCACTGCACTACAGCCTGGGCGATAGAGCCAAACTCGGTCTCAGAAAACAAGAAAAAAGAGAGCCGACTTGTTGTAAGGATGCTAATCACAGCCATTTGGAAGTAATAGGCATGGCAAGAAGACTGGAAAGAAACACATCCCACGGGTGGCATGATTTGTTAAATAGAATAGAATGTTCCAGCACATTTCCTTTGGTATTATTCTATTCTGCATAGTCCAAATCTTCTTAAATGACAAATATTTCTTTTATAATCGGGGAAAGGAAAAAAAGAAAATATATAATGTCTTCTCCTTCTTTACACTCCATCTGTCATTCTCCCCTGTCACTCTTGTGACTTATTTCATTTCTAATTATGAGAAATTTCAAGATTTCTAGTCCATAAGAAATTGGGGGACTGGGAATCATGAGATGAACTGAATTCCAAATGTGCAGTCAGACCGCCTTTTCTAAGTCATTCTCAGCCAGGTGGTTATGCCTGGTTTAGAGTATATTTCGAGAATTCCTACCAATGGGGAAAAATCTGCCCTGTTGAGAGGTCTCTTTCGAGGCAGGTCACCACCTCTGTGACACCAGGTGAGGTGCAAGCTGGTCTCCCGAAGACCATCCAGACAGAAGAAGCACTCTCACTCGGTCTCCCCGATTCCTGGGGAAGAGACCTCATTTCCATATGCGTGCTCAGAGGACCATATGAGTTTTGGGAAACGGGGAATAGGGAAATTATTGGAAAATGAACATTAGGAAAATTCACACTCTGAGGGTAAGCTGTTCTAGTCGATGTTGTTATGTGTTCCTACCCCTGCCATGGTGAACCACAGAATGGACACAGCACAGGCTGAGGGACCCGCCCCTGCCCCTCCTCTTCCATCTGCAATGCCACCCCACCCCCACTCCACACTCGATTTTTAATTGTTGTAGCCCAGAATTTCTTCTTTCTTTCTTTCTTGAGATTGAGTCTCTGTTGCCCAGGTTGGAGTGCAGTGGCGTGATTCAGCTCACTGCAACCCCATCCTCCCAGGTTCAAGCGATTCTCCTGCCTCAGCCTCCCGAGTAGCTAGGATTACAGGCACATGCCACCACGCCTGGCTAATTTTTGTATTTTTAGTAGAGACAGGGTTTCACCATGTTGGCCAGGCTGCTCTTGAACTCCTGACCTCAGGTAATCCACCCGCCTTGTCCTCCCAAAATGTTAGGATTACAGGCGTGAGCCACTGCTCCTGCCTCAGAATTCCTTTTTTAGCCCACCTTTTCTTAGTGAAAATAATATAACAACATTATGTAGAAAGCTTGAAAAACAGAAAGAATCTTAGTCCCACATTCTCCCAGCTGCCGGCATTCATAACAATGTTCGTTGTGCACTTTTCCTTTCTGCATTTGGCATGCAGAGCGTGTTTTAAAGTTGCAATTGGTGTTCATAAAATTCTTGGCTCTCATTTTTTTGTACACAGGTACGTTGTAATCATTTACCTTGTGGCTACACAACCACCATTAGTCATCGTTTCAGTGGTTATTTGATGTGCTGTGGTGAAAGCACTATAACAAAATTAATTGTCTTCCATGGGTCATTTGGGTTCCTGACACATTTGCTGTCATGAATAATCCCATCATGAATTCTTCCATGCTATAACTTTTTCCTGCTTTAGTAATTTTCTTAGGATAAATGCCCAGAACGGGGATTATTGGGTCAGAGGAAATGAGAATTACTTTGGCTCCTGACACTGCGTCTCAGATGCCTTCTGGAGGTTTGAGCAGTGCGGCTCTGCCAGCAGTGCCGGCCAGAGGCTCAGGGATACCTCACTTTCGCTTATTCCAAGAGTCACTGAATGGTGAACATAAAGCAGCCTCAGCCCTCAGCCTGCTCTGGAGGGGTGTGTTTGATGTCAGGTCCCATGACCTCTGTTGACAGCACCAGCAAAGCAAGTCTCCCTTAAACCTTGTATCCCCTATATTACCTTTCAGCCCCAGAAGAGGTTGTGGATGAGACCCCCAGCCCCACAGAACCCAGCACAGAGGCCCTGGAACCCCCCAAGGAGCTGCTCCTGGGGGAGCTGACAGTGACAGGAGTCTCCCCTGACTCGCTGAGCCTCTCCTGGACCGTCCCCCAGGGCCGCTTTGACTCCTTCACCGTGCAGTACAAGGACAGGGACGGGCGGCCCCAGGTGGTGCGTGTCGGGGGCGAGGAGAACGAGGTCACCGTGGGGGGCCTGGAGCCCGGGCGCAAGTACAAGATGCACCTGTACGGCCTCCACGAGGGGCGGCGCGTGGGCCCCGTGTCCGCCGTGGGCGTGACGGGTGAGTGAGTGTGGGTGGGGCAGGTCAGAAGACAGCCCTAGAAAGTATGCCCTTCCCTACCATTTTCCTATACATATTTCTGTCTTGATGGGTCTCACAGTGAAAGGAATATAGCAACATTACGGAAAGACATGTCATGGAGAGACAGGCTGTGATCCAGCAAAGGAAGGAAGGGAGGGTGAGCTTGTGACAGGGAGGACCAGGGTCAGGCCAGGACCAGGCAGGGACACCTAAGCCACCCTGGCCATGGGTACCCAGGGGATGGCCATGACCTGAGGCCAGGCACGCCTTGGCTTGGTAACAACTTTAGAGAGAAGGTGAAGTGTGTCAGATCATCATAGCTGGTGCAAAGGCCAGGAGGCTAGAAAGAGCATGGCACGTAAGAGGCACTGAGGATTGAGTGGGCATCTTTTGTAGTGGGTAGATCATCCTGAAGTGTGGGAGCAGAGAGGGGGCAGCTCACCAGGCCTGGGGTCTCCCCAGGGATGAAGAGGTGGTTGCCCAGGTCTGTGCCTGTGTGAAGTTCATCCGTGGGGGCTGAAGATGGGGATGGGGTGGCGGGGAGCCTGGAGGTAGGGAGGCCAGTAGGCAGTTGGTGGCCCTGGTGAGAGGTGACAGTGGCCCAAACCAGGATTGGGGGCTGGAGGTGGTGGAGGAAGGTATCCAGGGTAACTCAGGGCAGAGATGCTCTGAGGCCACTGGCAGCCGGTGAGGGTCTGGGTCCAGGAACACGCCCAGGCTCTGGCCTGGGGAGGGGTGTGCTGAGCTTGCTGGGGAGCAGAGACAGAAGCCAGTGAACAACAGATGGCGAGGAGAGTCCAGTGCAGGGAGGCCCGGGGTGCAGAGGCTGGGTGGGGCTGTGCTCAGAGACAGCGGTGCTGGAGGGACAGGGGGAGGTGGCCTGGGTGTTGGGAGGTTGGGGTGAGGTGGGG
>PVKV010012549.1:0-65155 GCA_004027835.1 Alouatta palliata | reverse complement strand
CCAGATTCAAACCGTTAAAAAAAAAACTTGAGACAATTATGAAAATTTTAACACTGGCTAGATATTTGAAAGTATTAAGGAATTATTCATTTTCATTTTCTGTGATGGTGGTACTCATGTTTACCTTTTTTAAAAGTCTTTATACATATTGAAATTTAACAGTTAAATGATATTTAGGACTGTGGAGATATGATGAAGAAAGATTGTTAAAACTGGAGGAGAAAAGGGATCTATACTATTCTCTCTACATATGTGTATATGTGAAGAGGTAAACATGGAAGGAAAGAAGGGAAGGGCAGTCAATCTAAGTTTCATGTAATAAATATTTTATTATCTTTCAAAGCATTTCAGTATTTACTTTTCTTATTCAATACAAAGACTATAAGAAAAAACTAATAATCACATAAAGAAACATTTTTATGAGAAAATCAGTAACACAAAACAGAACACCAAACAAAACCTTCCCAGTATATCAGATAACATCAAAAAAAATTAAGGAAGAAAAATGATCAGCTTGTATAAAGTATTATTTTAGAAGGGAACCTATCTAATAATTTGGAAACTGGCTAGAGTTTAGACTCACATCACTCAGTGAGTCTCCGAAACTTTAAAACCTAAAGACATCACAAGTAGTAAACTAACAAACCATACCAGCTGTCCATACCATTGTAAACCACATTGAAACTCTGAAAAGCAGTTTTGACCGCCAAAATCATCCACTTCCTTAAAAGACAACTTTACTATTCTAGTTTTCCCCACAATCAAAATCAAAGGAGTATATTAAAATTTTGCATTAAAAAATAACGTAATCAGTGAATCATGCCTGTAATCCCAGGACTCTGGGAGGCCGAAGTAGATGGATCACGATGTCAGGAGTTCAAGACCAGCGTGGCCACGCCAGTGAAACCCCGTCTCTACTAAAAATACAAGGCCGGTCACGGTGGCTCACGCCTGTAATCCCAGCACTTTGGGAGGCCGAGGAGGGCGGATCACGAGGACAGGAGATCGAGATCATCCTGGCCAATATGATCAAACCCCGCCTCTACTAAAAATACAAAAATTAGCTGGATGTGGTGGCACATGCCTGTAATCCCATCTACTTCAGAGGGTAAGGCACGAGAATCGCTTGAACCCAGGAGGCGGAGGTTGCAGTGAGCCGAGGTCGCACCACTGGACTCCCAGCCTGGCGACAGAGAGAAATTCTGACTCGAAAAAAAAAAAAAAATAGTTGGGTGTGGTGGCAGGCGCCTGTAATACCAGCTACTTGGGAGGCTGAGGCAGGGAATTGCTTGAAACTGGGAGGCGGAAGTTGCAGTGAGCTGAGATCGCACCACGCCACTCCAGCCTGGGTGACAGAGCGAGACTTCTTCTCAAAAAACAAACAAACAAACAACAAAAAACAAAAAATGTAATCATCACTGGCCCTTGTCCATTCAAGACTCCAAAGTTTACAAACCCACTTTCATACAATTCATACCATCTGCCTGAAATGCCCTCCTCTCTCTGGTGCCCGTCCAACTCCTACTCACCCACTCCAATCTTGTTTTCACTGGCGAAAATATATTTCTACTCATATATTTTGCAAAAGAGACACAGTTGACCTATCCCAATTAAGATCTCAGTCAATTTTTCACACACAAAAAATCTTTCTGTAACTTACCAGTAATGCATACAGCTATCAGCTATGATTTTTGGTCTTTAGAGATATGGCAGTCGCTCTTTGTCATTCCAGGCACAAATTCCGCTCAAACCAGCAAGTTTCAGGTGAACCAAAATATGTTTTTCAAGGTGGGTATGGATAAGGTGAATGCAAATCACCTTCCAACTATCCTGAGCCATGAATTACAAGAGCTAAAGGTAAAAGTCATCCTAATAGGGAAAGGCCCTCTGACATCTCCCAAAAAACGAAAATAAAAGATTAAGAAGAAGCAAAAGAGAAGGAGGGCAAAGGTGACCAACATCCCCAGCGCCGGTAAGTTCCAGGACCAGCTCCTGAGCATCCGTCGGCAGATGTGGCTTTTCTCTTTTGGCAGAAGCCGTCGTTTTTTTTTTTTTTGAGACGGAGTTTCGCTCTTGTTACCCAGGCTGGAGTGCAATGGCGCGATCTTGGCTCACCGCAACCTCGGCCTCCTGGGTTCAAGCAATTCTCCTGCCTCAGCCTCCCGAGTAGCTGGGACTACAGGCGCACGCCACCATGCCCAGCTAATTTTTGTATTTTTAGTAGAGACGGGGTTTCACCATGTTGACCAGGATGGTCTTGATCTCTTGACCTCGTGATCCACCCGCCTCGGCCTCCCAAAGTGCTGGGATTACAGGCGTGAGCCACCGCGCCCGGCAGAAGCCGTCGTTTGTAAACGGGAGAGCCGACAGGCAGGACCCAGACGCGCCGGTACACAAACCTCGGAGCGCTCCGGACCGCGGACCCGGTCTCACGAGCACCACGCTGACCAGCGTCAGCCCCGCGTCCTCCTCCTCCGCCCCGACCCCTGCAGCCCATCGGCGGGCGGGGAACGAGCGGTCCGGGCCGCTTGCGCGGAGAAGCCTCGTCCCCGGGATCCCATCCCGACGACGGGTCTGCGGCGCCCTCCCTCCCAGGCTCGGCGCAGGCCAACGGCCCCGCACGAACCCCTCCAAGACGCCCTCGGCGCGCCGCAGCGGCCTCCCCGCCCCCCGCGCTGCCAAGGCCGCCGCAGGCCCCACGGCCCCCGCCTGCCGCAAGTGCGGCCCAGTTCCCCGCACCCCCGCTGCCGCCTCAGCCCGTACCGGGCCCCTGCCACCCCCGCTCGCGGGCCTCACCTCAGAAGCGAATCGTGGGGCAGTGCGCGGGATTCTGGGGTCCCAGTACAGCCACCGCCCGTCGGCTCCGGCTCCGGCTCCGGGTCCGGCTCCGCCCCCGCCCGCCCCGCGCACCCTGGCCCGCAGCCGCGGCCCGCCCGGCCTCTCCGCCCCTCAGCCCCTCTGCTCGCCCCACCGCCCGAGCTGGGTGCGGCCTGTGGCGCTTCAGCCCAACAACGCGCCGCCCCATAGGTCGAGCTGCGCAGCACTACCCAGCAATGTAGTCTGCGATTGGCTGGGCCCAGGAGGGGCGGGGCATCTGCGGGCGGGGCGAGCGGACTCGCGGAACCCGCCTCGGGGCAACCCCACCGGGGCCTGCGGACGTCCAGGGTCCGGCGCGGAGGGTTCCCCGGCCGGCACCTTCGGGCGCCAGGTCATGGCTTCGCTGGCCTCGTAGCTGACGATGGCCGGGTCGGCTGCGGCGAGCCCCAGCCAGATCCGCTGGACACGGTTTCATTGTTGTTGACCTGGCGACTATCGCAGGCCGGTCCTAGGCCGGAGGGGCTGTCGGGACTCTGCCCGCCGCCGCCCGCCCTGCTCACTCCCCCCGGCAGACTGGTCCTGCCCCGCCTGCCCCGCCTGCCCCCCCGCCGTGCGGTCCCCAGGCCGAGTTTTGGGACCCGGGTGGGGTCAAGGCAGCAAGGCCTGTGGGCCCCGATAAGGCTCCGCAGCGGACAGCTGCCTGGCACCCGGGCCGGCCTGCGGGTGCTGTGGGGACGAGCACCAGCCACCTCCGCACAACCAGGGAGTGAGCCTGCGGGGCTTTGGCAGGCCCAGGCCCGCTGCCAGCGACCTGGAGGGCAGCCTCAGACCAGCTGCTTCCCGCACACCGTCCCTCCTGCTGGAGCATCTGACACCCGAAAAGACCAAGCGAGACAGATGGGCACGGCTGCTTGCCCGCTCCACACCCATAGAAAGCTGAGGTCCAGAGCGGGGAAGTGGCAGACGTGTGTGGAAAACAGACCTCCCTGCCCAGCAGGAGCCTCTGTGACAATGCCCCACAAGGATCAGGGATCCTGTCTGTGGATGGGAGTCAGCGACCCCTGTTCTAAGACCGTTTCTGTTGGACATTGGCTTTTCCAAGATGACTTTTCTGACAAGATCACAATATTGTCTCATGCACTTCTGTTTCCCATCATTAATCACTAGGGAAATGCAAATCAAAACCACTGTGGGATACCACTTAACATTCGTTAGGATGGCTGTTGATGAAGGGGTGGAGCGGGGAGCCGGGCCGGCGCAGAGACTCCAGCCTAAAATCCCAGCACTTAGGGTGGCAGAGGCAGTAGGATAGCCTGAGCCCAGGAGTTGACCGGCTGACTGCATAACATAAAAAGACCCTATTCTCTACAGAAACGAGAAGAAGAAAAAAGTTTCAGGGGGGAGGGGAAGGAGGAAGAACAGGAAAAAAATAAAATAAGTGTTGGCAAAGATGCGGAGAAACTGGAACCTTTGTGCATTGTTGACGGGAATGTAAAATGGTGCAGCTGCTGTGGAAAACCGTATAGTGGTTCCTCAAAAAATTAAACCTGTAATTACCACATAAGCCAGCAATTCCACTTCTGGATATATACCCAAAAGAAATGAAAACAGGTATTTGTATCGTGTTCATAGCAGCATTATTCAGAATAGCCAAAAGGTGGAAGGACACCAAAAGGTGTCCGTGAAAGATGGATAGAGAAACAAAATGTGGTACAGTATATACACATACGATGGAATACTATTCAGCTTTAAAATGCAAGGAAATTCTTTTTATTTATTTGGTTTTGTGCATTTTTTCGGAGACAGGGTCTCACTGTCGCCCAGGCTGGAGTGCAGTGTTGCAACCATGACTCACTGCAGCGTTGACCTCCCAGGCTCAAGGGATCCTCCAGCTTCAGCCTCCCAAGTAGCTAGGACTACTGGCACGTGCCAACATGCCCAACAAATTTTTGCTATTTTTGGTAGGGACAGGATCTCACTATGTTGCCAGGGCTGATCTCAAACTCCTAGACTCAAGCAATCTTCCCAAATCCAAACTCAGCCTCCCAAAGTGCTGGGATTACAGGCATAGATCCATAAGCCACAATGCTTGGCCTAAGGGAAGGAAATTCTGATGCATGCTACAACACGAATGAACACTGAAGACATGCTATGTGAAATAAGCCAGTCACAAAAAGATAAAGGTATGATTCCACGTGTATGAGGTGTCTAGTAGTCAAATTCAGGGAGACAAAAAGTAGAATGGTGGTTGCAAAGGGCTGGAGGAATGGGGATTTAATGTTTAATGGGTACAGAGTTTAAGCTTGGGATGATGAAAAAAGTTCTGGAGATGGATGGTGGTGATGAGAGAACAATAATATGAATATATGCAAAGCCACAGAACTGTACACTTTAAAATAGTTAAAATGATAAATGTTATATGAAATTTTTTGCATAATAAAACAATTTTAAAGCTATTAAAATATTCATTCCTTTTCCAACTACAAAAAAGAAAAAACAGCTGGGTGCCGTGTCCATTGCCTATAATCCTAGCAATTTGGGAGGCCAAGGCGGGCGGATTGCCTGAGCTCAGGAGTTCGAGACCAGCCTGGACAATGTGGCAAAATGCCATCTCTACTAAAAATACAAGAAATTAGCCGGGTGTGGTGGCAGGCACCCGTAATTCCAGCTACTCAGGAGGCTGAGGCATAAGAATTGCTTGAACCCAGGAGACAGGTTGAAGTGAGCCGAGACTGCACCGGTGCACTCCAGCCTGGGTGACAGAGAGACACAGTGTCTCCAAAAAAAAGAAAACAAGAAGAAAGGAAAAAAAGAAATACTGTCTTGGGGGAGGGTTTTAAAACATACTGAATTAGAATTGCACATACACAACATCAAGGAATGAGGGAGATCAATAAAATTCACCTGAGGTCCTTAGGTTGTCTAGGAGGGGAATAAAAGTGTTTATTAGTTAACTCGACTTCAAGAAGAACAGAGAGTGTGTAACTTTCTGACTAGGAGAAGGGGGTAAATGAAATGATTTAAGTTGTTCAATCCCAAAGAAGGGGAAAAGGAGAGAAAAGGGAGAAAAAAAAACACAAACACAAGTGAGACAATACCTAGCATAAAATAAGATGGTGGATTTAATTACATCAAATACACGGTGGACAAAAGGTGTGTTTTATATGCTATTAACAAACAAAACAATGAAATTAAAAATACACAACATATAATAGACTAAAAGAAACATAAGGGCCAGGCGTGGTGGCTCATGCCTGTAATCCAGCACTTTGGGAGGCCAAGGCGGGTGGATCACGAGGTTGAGATCGAGACCATCCTGGCCAACATGGTGAAACCCCATCTCTACTAAAAAATACAAAAATTAGCTGGGCGTGGTGGCACATGCCTGTAGTCCCAGCTACTCGGGAGGCCGAGGCGGGAGAATCGCTTGAACCAGGGAGTTGAAGGTTGCAGTGAGCCGAGATGGCGCCACTGCACTCCAGCCTGGCAACAGAATGAGACTCTGTCTCAAAAAAAAAAAAAAAATCCTCATACCCTAGAATCCAGGAGTCAGACTCCTGGGTACAAACCCTAGAAAAACTCATGTACCATTTCCAAAAAATACACGTGCATCAGAGACACAGACAAAGTTGTTGCTAGCAGCATGGTGTGTAACTACCTCAAACTAGAAATAAACCAACTGTCCATCTACAGCAGGCATGTCCAATCTTTTGGCTTCCATGAGCCACACTGAAAGAACTGTCTTGGGCTACCGATAAAATACACTAACTATAGCTAATGAGCTTAAAAAAAAAATTTTTTTTTTTTTAATTTCGAAATGTTTTAAGAAAGTTTACAAATTTGTGTTAGGCCACATTCAAAGCCATCCTGGGCTTTGGACAAGCTTGATCGCCAGTAAAATGAATCCGTGGATCCTGATATAGCCGGACAATGGCAGTTGTTAGCAATGAACATGAGCAAACTATACTATGCACAGCAACGTGAGTAAATCTCACAGACATAATAATGAGCCAAAAAGCCAGTTGCCAGAGCTTGCATCCGATTCATGGGGACAAAACACAGAAACAGGAAAATGCTGCGATGGCTACGTAATTGGGTGCTGAAAACTTTTTAGAAAAACAAGAACACAAGACTCACATAAGCCAGGGCAGAGAGGTGGGAAGTGACACTGTGAGGGGAGGGCTTTGGGTGGTGGCAAAACTATTTCCTGACGGAGGTTGCACAGATGTTCACTTCCTAACAGTGTGTCAGGTTGTGCATTTATGTTTTTTTCACTTTTTTGTATGTTGTTTTATTCTGCAGGAAATGAATGAAAAAGGGATTCTGCCTCAGCTCTGAGCAGCTCAGAGCGCGGCCAGGGAGGAAGCTGACGGCAGTGCAAGGGAATGGAATCCCGGCAGCCTGGAATGGCTGCAAAGTTTCCTAGGGGTCCAAAGGAGGGCAGATAGGTGGGGGTCTGCTCTGTGCCGATCAAATCTCTGGAAGATGGCTTAAAAGGGATCACCACTCACACACACTTCTGAGGTTGTGGGGATCGTCTGTCAAGATTCAAGCGGTCCCAGTCCCTCTTCCCCAAGGACAGGAGTCCTCCTGGCATAGCCCTTCAGCAGGCAGTCACTTTACGTGGAGGGAGCAGGGCATGCAGAGATAGGGCAGGATGTGTGCACCAGGAGCCGAGTGGGGCTTGATGGTGCTCGGCCATAAGCCAGAGCCAGAGGCTGTGGCCCTTCCCTCATTCCCCTTCTAGAGACCAGCACGGCCCTCCCATGTTTGGTGTGACCCTGGTGTCTTAGGCCATCCCTCCAGGGCCTGGGACACCCTCAAAAGGCTTTCCCTGCTGAGCTTCCATCTGCCTTTCTATGAAATGGCCCCAGTAAGCCCTGCCTGCCTCAGGGCACTGAGCAGGCCCCAGCAGGCCCCTCTTTCCCAATCCCCACCCTCCTCATCCTGCAGTACAGGAAGCACCTCCCTGGGGCTGCGCTGAGCCCCAACCGGCAAAGGAGCTCTGCACGACGTGACCCAGAGGCAGCCGTGCGAACCGAGGCTTCTTCTGGTTCTAAAAACATCTTTTCAAGGCTAGGCACAGTGGCTCCTGCCTATAATCCCGGCACTTGGGAAGCCAAGATGGGCGGATCACTTGAGGTCAGGAGTTGGAGACCAGCCTGGCCAACATGGTGAAACCCCATCTCCACTAAAAATACAACAATTAGCTGGGTGTGGTGGCAGGTACCTGTAATCCCAGCTACTCGGGAGGCTGAGGCAGGCGAATTGATTGAACTCAGGAGACGGAGGTTGCAGTGAGCCGAGACTGCGCCACTGAAGTCCAGCCTGGGTGACAGAGTGAGACTCCATCTCAAAAAAATACACATATATTTTCACAATAAAAATCTGTATTAACAGAAGGTACGGAGCTTACCACAGTCCTTCAGATGGAACCACAGGAAGAGAAGCATGTTTCATCCTGGGCTCAGGGTCCCAACGCCACCAGGGCCCTCTCCCTAAGCCCTGGAACTGAGCCCGTCTCAACTCATCTTGAAGGTAGGCAAGTCGGTGAGCCCTCTCTAAGCCTCAGTTTCCCTACCTATAAAATGGGGAAGCAGGGCTGCCCCTGGGGCAGGGCCTAGGCCTCCTGCCAGCCCACCCTCACAGACCCAGAGGGCAACGCAGGGTGAGGTGGGGTGGTTTCGCTTCCCAGTGCTGTGGCCCCGTTGGCTGAGTGAGAGCACCCCTAGAGCCCTAACCCTAACCTTGGGAGGCAGGCAGAGACCCCCACAATGACCACCAGCAGCTGTGAGGAGTGGCAGGGAGCCCAGCAGTGGCCAGGGTCTAGGTTCAGAGCAGTGAAGGACAGATGGGGTCACAGGCCAGTTAGTGGCAGAGGAGGGACTTGAATCCAGGCCTCTGTGATACTCGGTTCTCTCACCTGTAAAATGTGACTAATAGCAGCTGCTTCTCCAAGCACCTCAAATACAGATGTGCTCAGTAAATGGTAACCCCAACCCCAACCTTATATATGAACTAGAACATTCATGGCAAGTCTCTGGAGGTTGTGGGAACCCCTCATGGCCCCTTCTTTGTGCTGGAGGACCATCGCCTGCCCCCCAACCCTCCCCAACACGCTCTTGCAACTGAGGCCCTGGGCCTGGGGCAGCTCACACAGAGGTGGGCAGCTGTGTCAGCAGGTGCAGAGTCTGGGAGGCGAGGTTGGGCCAGGGCCCTGGCTGGGCTTTGGGCAGCCACAGGCCTCAGCTGTCCAGCTGTCCAGAGGGACCTATCACCTGGCTCTGGGCTCCAGGTAGCTGTGTGAGATAAATCAAAGGTGTCCTGGCATGCACCACAAGTTCAGCACCCCAGGCACCAGGCTGGAAACCACATCTCTCATCCAATCCACCATTTAACAATTTTACAGGAAGTGGCCAGGCAGTGGCTTATGCCTGTAATCCCAGCACTTTGGGAGGCCGAGAAGGGTAGATCACCTGAGGTCAGGAGTTCGAGACCAGCCCGGCCAACATGATGAAACCCGTCTCTACTAAAAATACAAAAAATTGGCCGGGCACAGCGGCTCTTGCCTGTAATCCCAGCACTTTGGGAGGCTGAAGAGGGCAGATCACAAGGTCAGGAGATCTAGACCATCCTGGCCAACATGGTGAAACCCCAACTCTACCAAAAATACAAAAATTAGCAGGGCGTGGTGGCGCACACCTGTAGTCCCAGCTACTCGGAAGGCTGAGGCAGAAGAATTGCTTGAAGCCGGGAGGCAGAAGTTGCAGCGAGCCGAGATCACGCCACGGCACTCCAGCCTGGTGCCTGGCGACGGAGCGAAACTCTGTCTCAAAAAAAAAAAAAGAAAAATTAGCCAGGCGTGGTGGCAGGTGCCTATAATCCCAGCTACTCAGGAAGCTGAGGCAGGAGAATCGCTTGAACCCAGGAGGCAGAGGTAGCAGCAAGCCAAGATTGCGCCATTGCACTCCAGCCTGGGCAACAGAGCAAGACTACATCTCAAAATTAATAAAATAAAATAATAAAATTTTACAGGAAGAGAAACTGTGGCCACAGTGAGGGAGTGGCATGACTTCCTAAGCGAGTTCAGGTCAGACAGGGCAAAGAATTCTGACCACAGGGAGGAGGAATGGCTGGTTTTCCAGAGACAGAGCAGAATCACAGAAGCTCCCTGTGCCCTAGCCTCAGCCATGGGGCCCAACTCCTCTCCCCAGGGAGGCTGAAGGGAAACCTCTGCAGAGGTGGCCTTGGCCACCTGGTTCCTGGAAGCAGCTGGCTGCCAGTGTCCTCAGGGCCTGTCATTCCACCACACCCTACGGTCCCCTGGGGCCACAGTCTCCCACATCCGCTCACCAGCCTCATCACTTGTTTCCTCCAGCAAACCACAGGCCCCCCAGAACACACCCCGGGGAAGGGGGCCGCACGACCTCCTCCCAGCAATTAGTCACTGTCAGTGGCACAAGTGCTGGACTCAGTTCAGGTTTCCTTGACATAAAGCATTGAGAAAAATCACAACAATCCTAGAGTCCCTGCCAGTCCCGACCTCCCCGAGTCTGTTTCATTAAAAATTCAGCCGGAGGGTGTGCCAGGGAGAGTGACTTGCTGGAACTCAATGGTAGAAAGTGAGGGGACAGATTGGGGCTGGGCCCAAGCTGGGAGGGCTTGGGCATCTGAGTACCACCATCCCTACCCATCCTTGGTCTACTTAGGACCCCCGTTCCTTCCCATCATGGCTATCACTTCCTCCAAGAAGTCTTCCTGGAGCCCCGAGTCCCTGCACACCCAGCTGCCCTGGACACTATGCCATAAGCACCTCATACCCCACTGTCCCCAGACTGGGCCGTGAACTCAGCCAGGCCAGAGGCCCCCTGTCTGGAATGGGAACAGGGACACAGGAGGTACCCAGTAACTGCTTGCTATTGCAGGTGATGAACCAGATGTAGCTGCAGGGCCTTCTAGCTGCTATGCACTGTGTACCCTGGGGAAGTCACTGGGTCCTGATCTGTTATGTGCCGTGTACCCTGGGAAAGTCACTGGGTCCTGATCTGTTACGCGCTGTGTAGCCTGGGGAAGTCACTGGGTCCTGATCTGTTACGCACTGTGTACCCTGGGGAAGTCACTTTAGCAGCCTGCACCCTGGAAGACAAGACAACCACCTCTTGGGGTTCCAAGTGCTACAGTAGCCCTTGGACATCAGTGTGGGCACCCAGTAAGGGCGTGATACCCTCCTTCCCAATCAAGCCCCAGCCACCACGGCAAAGGTCATCACTGCTTTATTGGAGGCAACAGCCCCTACTGGAGCCTGTGTCTTAGCGTTCCTTGGAGGTCCCAGGGCCCGCCCCAGCCCCCAACCAGCTGCCCCAACCCTGCCTGGCTCCTAGCCCACTGTGGGGTTTGTGTGCTGAGGGGACCAGTTTCCTGTCCTCAGAGCCCAGGCAGGGCTTGGTCCTGGGTTTCTGGGGCTGGGACAGGGCAAGTTCGTGATGGGATAGGAGAGTCCCTTCGTCCTCTGGAGCCTGGAGCCTGGAGCCTGGTCCAGCCCTGGAGCCCAGCCTGCAGGATGAGACTGGCTGGGTCCTAGAAGACATCCATCATGGAGACCATAGGCAAGCACAGACTTGCTCCCGCTCACCCTCCCATGTGGGCCCGTGTCCATCGGTGTGGCCTGGGGTCAGGGCCCCTGTGACTGCCTCAGCCTGGCAGCCACACGGGCAGGCATCACCTGGGCCCGGTGTAGCCGTAGGGGTGCCGCAGCAGCAGGCTCTGGTGGCTGGGCAGCACGTGGGTGTGGTAGTGCTCCACCATGCTGCCCACACTCACAAACAGGACCTCGCCCTCCAGGTAGAACTTAGAGTCCTGTGGGGGGAGAGAGGGGCAGCATCAGCGGGGCCAGGCCACTCTGCGGCTCTGGGCCTCAGTCTCCCTGTCTGTAAAATGAGGCGGCAGCAGCAATGGCGGCATCACCAGGCCGGCTCCTGGCTGTCGGTGGGACCCCCAGGTTGGCCTCCGAATCGGGCTTGTGCTCTCCATGTTCCCACCTCACTTTCCCTCTGTCCTGGAGCACTGCTGGCAAGGTCGGTAAGTGAACCTAGGGACTGGGCCAGGCGCGGTGGCCCCTGCCTGTAATCTCAGCACTGTGGGAGGCTGAGGTGGGAGGACTGCTGGAGCCCAGGCGTTTGAGAACAGCCTGAGAAACAGTGAGACCCCTGTCCCCACAAAAAGAAAAAGGCAAGCAACCCAGGGTCTAGGCTGACCGCCCATCCACTCTAGGGTCAGAGGACAAAGCTAGGCCAGGAAGGAGGAAGGCTGAGCAGGAGGGGTGGGGGTGAGGGATGGTGGAGGGGGAAGGGGAAGGGGAGGGCAGGATCCCGGAGCTGCCGGCCTTCCTCTACCTGCTGCCTATGCCTGATCAGGGAGATCCTGGCCTGCCCCGGCCAGTGTCCCCGTCCCACTCAGAGCCCTCTCACCTACCTTCTCAAAGATGCGATAGTTCCTCAGTTTGTTGGAGGTTTCATCCCACACAACCAGGACCTACAGGAGGGAAGCACGAGGCTGACACCTTCAAGAGATAGCGGGACCGCCCTCGGGGGACCATGGGCCAGGGAGAAGGGGACAGAAGCATCAAGGCTGGGTCCTGTGGCCCTTAGGAGAGGGGAGGGGTTCCAGACCACCTGCACAGGGACAGCAGGGATGACACTGGCAGCCCTTAGAAAGCCTCTGAGCAACAGCTCATAACCACCAATAACCCCTCTGATGCACCCGGGAGAGCACGGCCCAGTGAGGTCACACCTTCACGCTCGGAGGGACGCGGGCAGCCCTGGCGTTCCCACTGTCCCAGGTGGCTTCCCCCACCCCAGTGCACGAGCCCTACCCCACCCGAGTCCTGGCCCCCGCTGGGAGGTGGCCATTATTGCCCCCAATTTGCAGATGGAGATCCATTAGAGAATAGATTGTGGGGCGCTGCTGGGCAGAGAATTCGGCTGAGACACCAAGTGAGAGTCCACAAGGGGAGGGGTCTAGGAACAGGGGAGTCCTGGGCCCGCCCACAGCCTGGGTGCCTGGAGAGCCGGAGGGGCCAACAGCATGGAGCCCTGGGGCATCCTCCCCCGGCGCCTACCTTCCCCGACTTGGTAGAGGAGTTCCGGATGCAGTAGAGTCCATCCTGGGGCTCTCCCCGGGGATTGGTGGCCTTGAACAGCCTAAAATAAAACAGTCATATTGGCGGGTGAGCCCTCCTCAGGCAGCTTCCACGGGGACCCTCCCGCCCTGCTCCCAAGCCCAGCTTTCTGTCCCCTCGCTGTTGTAGGTCTCAGGTGCTGAGAGTGTCCGGCTGCCGTGAGGCTGAGAACCAGCCGGCAGAGCCCAGGCCAGCCAGGGCGTCAGCGGGGCGACGGACAGAGCAGGGGTCCACCCCTCTGGTTTCTGCTGCACGCAGGGCCGTGTGCTTGTGCTGGTAACTCCCCAACACAGAAGCCAGTGAGGGAGACAGAGCAGCAGGAAGACGGGGCGCGGTGGGGGACCCAGCACATGCAGGGCTTTGCTCTGACCTTTCCACTTCGCAGGATTCTGTGGTGTTGATGAAGACCGAGTTGGGCAGTGGCACCTGCAAGAAGCTGACGGTGTCAGTGCCAAGGTCGGAGTCATCCCCCCACACCACCACTCCCCGGACGGCGGCCACCAGTGCCAGGATCCGGGCTTTGCTTGGTGCTGTGTCCCCCTAGGCTCCCGGGTTCTCGGGGCTCTTCGCTCAGGATGGCCAGTGAGGGGCCTTTCTGGCCTACGGCTCTCCCACCACCTGTCCATCTACCGGCCACGGGGACCTGGGCTCGCTGCTCAGCCTTGCCTTCTCATAGTCCTCGTCTGAGTCCTCCCCGCCACTGTCAGCCTGCGAGAGTTGCCGGGGCTTTTCAAAGGAGAAGCTCCTGAAACTCTGCCCATCGGGGGGCGATCGCCTGGAGGGGCAGGGAGAGAAAGGCAGGACCATTTCACTGTCAGACACAGGACAGGCCACCCTCTGCTCCCCTCCCCACTCTGCCCTGTGTGAGGACACAAGCTGCCTGCTGTGGCCCCTGTGACCATAAAAGGCCCAGCACATCAGAGATCCAGGAGGGGTTCGTGGTGACCGTCCTGGGGCAGCAGGAATCGCCTGACACCTGCAGTCTGCCATGGATGCTGGCAAGGGGGGCCCGAGGGCCCGAGCTCGGTGTCCACACCATGAACAAGTGCTCTGGACGCTCTTGGGGAGGGGAGGTCTCAGAGCCACAGGGGAGTGGAAGATGTGAACTAGATGAACAATGCAGTGTGATCCCAGGGGACACCCATGGAAGAGCCCTGCACGCCTCCCCATGCGGCTAGATGGTCCCACTCAGCAAAGCCTCAAAGGCTCTAGGGAGGATTAACGGAGCCACGCCAGCATGGGTGGCCAGCTCGTGGGTGCGGCTGAGCCCTGGACGGCTGTCCCCACAGTCGTGGGAAAACGACTGACTTCCGAGCATCTGCACCTGTGCAGCCCTTGTTAACCAGAACCACGAGCGTGGCCAGGGCTGCTCACAGGCGCTTCCACACAGGCAGCAGGTGTCTCAGACGTGTGTGCAGAGCCCTGGGAGAAGGGCACTTGGGGGTGGGCAAGGGCATTCGGGGGTGTGCGTGCAGCCAGCGCACCCATGCAAAGCCTGCCCTGCAGTTCCTGGAGCCTTTGCCTGCCAGGCAAAGCATGAAGCCTGCCTGGGGCCCAGATGCCTGTGACCACAGCCATTGGTGTGGGTGACTCTGTGGGAATGGGGGACAAACTGGTCTCCTGGCACTTCCCAGAAATAAAGCAGAAAGCATTTCAGCTGAACGCGGTGGTTCACGCCTGTAATCCCAGCACTTTGGGAAGCTGAGGCAGATGGATCACTTGAGGCCAGGAGTTCAAGACCAACCTGGTCATCTCTACTAAAAATACAAAAAATTAGCTGGACGTGTTGGCAGGTGCCTGTAGTCCTAGCTATTTGGGAGTCTGAGGCAAGAGAATCACTTGAACCCGGGAGGCAGAGGTTGCAATGAGCTGAGATTGTACCACTGCACTCCAGCTTGGGCACCAGAATGAGACCCTGTTTCAAAAAGAAAAAAAAAAAAAAAAAAAAAAAAACAGCATTTCCAGCACCCTTCAGGGCTGTCATGGACATGCTCCAAGCTCCACCAAAGCAGACTGGAGGCATCAGGGAACCTTCCTATCCTTGCACCCGGTACCCCATTGTGCGCTAAGAGTGCCTGTCAGAGGCCACACCAGGGCTTCCAGTCACCACACACTCACTGGAGGTGGGGGAGCTGCGACTTCTCCGGCCTGGGCAGGACTGCCGGCCGTGCTGTGGCCTCAGGCACTGGCAGTTTCAGCGCAGGAGGTCGGGGAGCCACGGGGGGCACAAAGAGTCCGGGCTTGGCCACCTCCCTTGGGGCATCCTCTTCAGCTGTCTTCAAGAACTTGGGCTTGTTGGCTGGCACAGGTGGGGGCTCAGATGTGGGCGGTCCCCGTGGGGACAGATGGAAGGACTTGAGTTTGTCACAGTTTCTGGAGGTGGCAGTGGCCAGGGTGGTGGCACTGGAAGTGGAGCAGGCCCCGTGGCCAGGGCTCCAGGGCTCCGGGCTGGGGCTGGCACGCTCCCGGAAGCAAGGGGGTTTCCGAAGGCCGGGTGTGGTGGGCATGCTGCCCACTGGGGGGTCGCTCATCCTCCGGGAGGTAGCGGGTACCCTGGGGCAAGGCTCAGCCCGCCTCAGGCCCAGTGGATTCCTCTTGGAGTCCTCGGCAGCCAGGCCAACATCTGGGAGGCCGTGCTTAGGGGGTGGGGGTGGCAGCGGGGGACTGGCGCCCTTGGAGGTAAAGGAGTGGGCTCGGGGCATGTCAGAGAAGGCTGGCTTCCTGGGCATGGGCACTGGGGGTGGTGGGTAGGCCGGTGGGTGCATCAGGGCATCTGCAGAGCAAAGAGACCCATGTTGGACTCGGACAGAGGCTGGGCCAACACTACCCTCTGCTGGCAATGGTCGGCAGGACCAACCAGGAGTGTAACCCGTGGTATGCCCACCCACAGCCTGCCCACCCCTGCAGCCCAACACCCAACACTCCCATCCTGCCTTCCCCAGGGTCCCAGACCACCCACCGCCCCCAGCTGTCCCCATCCATCCTCCCTATGGCAGCCTGTGGACGCTTCCTGAAGCCTAGAAGACACCTGAGGAGCCATCAGGTTCCCAGAGGTGGAAGGAAGTGAAAGGAAGAGAAGTCAAGGAGGACCTCAGGGCTTGGCCGGAGCGGGAAGGGGACGGAGTTCCAAAGGACAGGGCAGGGGAGCCGCTGTGAGGAAGGTCAAGGCCTGTGTCTGTTCAGAACAGGTCCAGAAAGCTGTGAGACACCAGGGGACGCGGGGGGATGGTCAGGGCGTGAGCACAGAATTCAGGGGTCCCGGCTGGACATGAGTCAGAGGCAACAGCCTGCAGATGACCTGGGTATCACCTGGGGAATTCGGGAGAGGAGTGAGGCCTGAGCCCCGGGTATCCCTTATGGGGCCGGCACAGGAGCTGAGGAGGCAGAAGATCCTGGGAGCATGGGGCGCCCAGAAGACGGGCAGGCGAGGAACAGGGTGGGTGCCAGGCTGGGCTGGCTCAGGACTGAACGCTGGAACTGGGAATAGGGAGGCCACAGAAGTCCTGGATGAGAAACGTTTTGGGAAGAGGTCGAAGGGGGTCCAGAGGGAGGGAGAGTGGATCAGTAGTACTGTTGCTCCCTAGGCCTGTCCTTAGCCTCGCTGGGCCTCAGCTCAGGGCGGGGCAGACGGAGCTTGAGCTCGCCAGGGCTGGGCCAGCCAGGCTAAGACGGGAGGCAGGAGTGTGCAGGCAAGGGGACGGGCATGGTGAACACTGTGGGATGAGAGCTCTGCATGGAGGGAAACTGAGGCAAGTGGCTGGCAGATCCTGGTGGGCTGAAGGACTGTTGGCACTGGGGCCCCAGAGGGAAGGAGGGAGGGTGGGGCAGGAGAAGAGGGGCTGGACCGGAGACCCTGAAGGTGAGAGGGGGCAGGCGGCAGAGAGGACACAGGGTTGGGGGCTGGAGTTAGCAGAGGCCAGGTCAGTCAGGACAGGGGGCAGAAAAACAAGGAGGCAGGGCGGATACATGGAAGATGGAAGGATCCGGGATCAGCCCCAGACGTGAGGAAACTGACCAGATGAGAGGGCCGGAGAGATAATGGGGAGGGAAGAGAGGAGGGAGGGGACAGAGGAGGACACAGGCACATCCTCCCCACCCAGCTCGCGCTTCCATCATCCACGTGGGACCAACTGTCTCAGCCTGTCTCCTTGACTGGGCTGTGTGCTGCAGGAGGTGGACGGACACTGGGGTGGGGTGGGGTGGGGTGGGCAATGACCTGGCCTGCAGCAGTGTCCACACGAGCTGGCAGCCATGGGGACATGGACCGGCCCTGAGTCTGTGCGCTCCTCAACACGCTTCCTTCCCCATCCTCAGCCTCCAGGGCCGCCCTGGCTCCACCTGGCACCGCCGTGTACCCACCCCTCCTCCTGGGAGGTAGGAAGAGCAGATAAGCAGAGCTGGCGGCAGGTACGCCTCTTCTGCTCCAATCCTCATAATGAAACAGAGCCACCCAGGGCAGTTCCTGGGCCAGCATCCGTCAGAGGGGCTCTGCTATTGGTCCCAGCCCCTGCTCCTCACGCACCCAGAGCTCCCCAGGCCCACCGCCCCACCTACCCTCAAGCTTTCCTGGCTCCGGGGAGTCGGGCTCCATGTAGGAATCGTCGTCGTCTTCATGCTCATAGTCTGCGTGGGAGGGGTGGGGGGTGAGGGCCAAAGCGGCCCCGGACCAGTCTCCAGGCAACGCTCCGTGCACAGCTGATCCCAGGAGGCAGGGGGCGAGCATCGGCTGGGCGGACTGTGAGTCCAGACCCTGCTGCCAAAGGCCAGAGCCCGGGATGCCACTGCGCTCAGCCAAAGAGCACAGCCCAACACACCTCCCTCTCCTCCGCGGCGGCCAAGAGGAGGGCTGCCCCTCACTGTCAGCGGCCCGGTGAGGAGAGGTGGACTGGCAGCGGATGAGGAGTAGGGCCTCACCTTCATTGTCCGTGGGGTACGGGGAGAGGCTGATATCCACAGGCCGCTCGAGTGCGCCGTAGAAGCTGTCTGTGTCTGAGCTGGAGTCACTGCAACGCAGGGTGGGTCGGGGTGGACAGTGAGCACCAGGCCTGGGAGGTCCCTTGATGCTCACACAAAGGTACACACAGGCACACACATGAATACACCGAAAGATACACAGATGGGCACGTGCACACACATGCACACGCAGGGACACAGGCACACAGACATGGATATACAAAGACACAGGGATATGTGCAGACATGTGGACACACAGACAGAAGGACCCCGTCACACAGACGTGTAGGCATATGGATAAACACAGGCACAGGACAATCACAGACGTGCAGACATGTACACACAGACACACAGCAACACGTGGACATGCACACACACAGTTACAAGGACAGACTCAGGAATCCAAGGCTGTGGTGCCGCCGTTCCATGCCCCTTTGGCCACTAGCTACCCCTCCTGGCCCATAAGGATGGCTGCCCTGACCATGCCCACATTTCCACCTGCTCCTGCCTCAACAGGACAGCCTGGACCAGGGGCCAGGAGCTCGAGGTCAGGCAGGGACCTGCAGGGCAGCCCTGGGTGTGCCCAGCCCTCCCTTGGCCTCCTGCCCCCATCTGTGAAAGGACCAGAAGGTTTGTTCCCTCCTCACCATCTCGGGACAGGCAGTTCTAGCCCAGAGAGTATCTGCTGCGCATTGGGCCAGCTCAAGGGGAAGACTGCCAAGGCTCGGACTGCCCTATGGCGCCCTTCCTGGAGATTCATTTTGGTCTCACTCCCAGTGAGCCAGGGTGGGGTAGGGGGCTGGGAACGCAAAGCACCCACATGCTGCCGTTCCAGGCCTCCCTGGCAGGGGGTGTGGAAACACCCATGACCCCAACAGAACTACCCACAGTGGTGACACAGAAACAGACGTGACAAGACGGGCTGGAGGTAGACAGGAGCAGAGAGACGTGTGCACACCCACACATGAGGCCCAGCTGGCACCTCGAGGAAACGTTTAAGGAGGGGATACTGTGCCAAGCCCGGTGTTGGGAGGCAGACACCCGGGTCAGGCCCAGGAGTCCCAGGGACCCCCACCGCCCGGTATGCCCCAGGCCCAGTGTCACCTGGTGTCCAGGGGCAGGTCCTTCTTCTCGTGGAAGTGGCCAATCTCCCTGCGCAGCAAGGCCATCCAGCTCTGCAGGTCAGCGGGGCTGCGGTGGGCACAGTGCCGCCAGGGCGGGTCCCACCGCACCCCTCCACCCTCACTGCCCCACCTGCTCTGCTGTGACTCCCAAGGTCAGGGAGGCGACCCTGCTGGGTACAGCATGGCTGTGTGTCTCCCCTCAGCCCACAGGGGCACCTCCCAGGACAGCATGTTCCTTGTGTGGGCACTGGTACCAGGCTCTGGGCATGGGGATGGGGCTGGGGCAGCAGCAACCCAGCTCCCTGTGTCCCAGCCACAGCTGCTCCTTGCTGGAGCTGAGAGGCCAGCATCCTAGGACCAACGAGCCCAAGACGGGTCCAGCCTGGTGCCTGCAGGCCCACACCCGCAGTCACCTTGCGCTCGTCCTCAGAGGAGGCGGAGAAGAACCATGTGCGGTGCTTCTTGCTGATGTGGATGATCTTGAAGGGGAAAACGTTGTTGGACGTGGTCTCCTCAGCCGCCCGCATCACCCTGAGGGCACAGCGCCAGGGTCACAGCCTGGCTCACAGCTGTAGGGATGGCCTCCCACAGCCCCCACCCGTGAATGAGTCTCTCTACTCCTGCACCACACCCCAATGGAAGTGGGCAGATCTGGGTGGGCCCTGGCTGCTGGGCTGCAGGGGCATGGAGCCCTGTGGGGGTCCCCAGGCAGGTGTAAGGGGACAGGGAGGGGCATGGAAGAGGGGTGATGAGCGGGCTTCCTGGGAGCAGTGGTGAACAGGAGACAAGGACACCCCCCTTGATGGCCGCCAATGCCGCTTTACATGAACACCACCCTCCCGCCTCTGGCCCCACTTGCCCAGACCTGCTTGGCCTGCCTACGAGCCCCCACAGAGCTCCATGACCCTGCGGCTCAGCGGCAGCCCCGCGTGCATTTCAGGGAATGACCTGGGAGGACCCTGGAGCAGGAAATCCTGGGGCCGGGCCTGAGTTTGGGACAGGGCCTGGGCTGGCTGGGGTCCGAGCTGCCTGGAAAGAGGCCACGGTGGGTGAAGGGGCATGGCAGGGAGGGAAGAGGGATGCAGAAGTCACGGGGTGGTGGCCGAGTGGAGACTCTGGAGAGCAGGCTGTCCAGGACCCTGGGACCTGTGCATGAAGACACAGGAAGACCTGGCACCTCCGGGGCCCTGGGCCTGAGGGCAGGACACGCAGAGAGGGTGAGCCACCGTGGAGGCTGGGCGGAGAGGGCAGGGAATGGGCACAGGGAATGGGCACAAACGCTGCTTCAAGAAAGCACTTTCCTTGGGTAGGAACAAGGGGCAAGCCCAGTCGGGGCTCTGCTGGGAGGGACCCGCTGGCTCTGAGGGCCCGAGGTCAGCAGGCAGGAGGGGCACTTACCGGTTATAGCCACTCAGGGAGAAGGCGCCCTGCGGAGAGGCGGAGGTGCTGCTCTTGAAGTAGTAGACACAGCGCTTGTGGATGATGACAAAGCGCAGGGGCCCTGCAGGAGGTGGCAAGGGCAAGGTGAGCCTGGAGGGCAGCTGCCAAGACCCACTGGGAGGACCCTCCCCAGGGCAACTTGGGGCCAGGCCTCCTGCCTCCCGTCCTCCCCGAATGGAACAGCAGGGAGCAAGGCTGGCATGCTGCCCCCTCCCCAGGAGCCTACTCTGGGGCCAAATGCGGGAAAGTATGTGGGCACACTGGCTGGCCCCAGAGTGCCACCAGAGGGCAGGCCTGGCTGCCCACAAAGAACAGGGGGGCTGTGTGGAGCTACCACGAGGAAGGACAGAGCCAGGACCAGAGGCCCACGGAGGCCACAGCTGACTTGCTGGCTGCTACAGGACGGCTGGAGACTCCCTCCACCCCAGAGCTACAAGATGGGGACCAAGGCTGGGCGCGGTGGCTCACGCCTGTATTCCCAGCACTTTGGGAGGCCAGGGCGGGTGGATCACCTGAGGTCAGGAGTTCAAGACCAGCCTGGCCAACATGGTAAAACCCTGTCTCTACTAAAAATACAAAAATTAGCTGGGTGTGGTGGCGCATGCCTGTGATCCCAGCTACTTGGGAGGCTGAGGCAGGAGAATCACTTTAACCCAGGAGTCAGTGGTTGCATTGAGCCAAAATCATGCCACTGCACTCCAGCCTGGAGACAGAGTGAGATTGTCTCAAAACCTAGTTGGGCATGGTGGCATGCACCTGTAGTTCTAGCTACTTGGGAGGCTGAGGTGGGAGGATCACTTGAGCCCAGGAGGTTGAGGCTGCAGTGAGCTGTGTTCATGCCACTGCACTGCAGTCCGGGTGACAGAGTGAGACACTGTCTCAAAAAAGTCAAAAATAGGCCAGGTGCAGTGGCTCATGCCTGTAATCCCGGCACTTCAGGAGGCCAAGATGAGCGGATCACCTGAGGTCAGGAGTTCGAGACCAGCCTGACCAACATGGTGAAACCATGTCTCTACTAAAAATACAAAAATTACCTGGGCATGGTGGCACACGCCTATAATCCCAGCTACTTGGGAGGCTGAGGCAGGAGAATCGCTGGAACCCAGGAGGCAGAGGTTGCAGTGAGCCAAGATCGCACCACTGTACTCCAGCCTGAGTGACAGTGAGACTCCGTCTCTAAAAAAGAAATAAATAAAAAATAAAAATAAATAAAAAATAGGCTGGACGCAGTAGCTCACAGTTTTGTAATCCCAGCACTTTGGGAGGCCAAGGTGGGTGGATTGTTTGAGCGCACCAGCTCTAGGTCAGACTGGGCAACATAATGAAACTCCATCTCTACAAAAAACTTTAAAAAAATTAACAGGGCATAGTGGCATGCTTGCAGTCCCAGCTGAGAGGATCTCCTGAGCCTGGGAGGCTGAGGCTGCAGTGACCCAAGACCACACCACTACACTCCAGCCTAGGCAACAGAGCAAGACCCCGTCTCGAAAAACTAAAATGAAGAGGGAGGCTCAGGAGCCCAGAGAGTTCGCCAGTGAGATACACTGGTGTGGGGCCACCCCCAGGTGGAAAGTCACAGTGAAATCACCCCAGCTCCACTGTCCCAGCCCTGAGCAGCTCCCCCCAGGCTGGGGGCAAGCCAGTTACAGCTCCTCCCAGGAGGCTGTCTGTGCAAAGAGGAGAGCAGCTCAAACAGTGCCTGCACAGAAACCAATAGTCCAGCCTGGGCATCTCCACCAGGCAGCCCAGGGCCAGGGATTCCCTGGCAGAGAACACCTGCTGCTCAGGCCCTGATGCTCTTGGCCTTCAGTGTCTCAGCATCCGGGCATCTCCCGAGCCTAAGGGCTCCTTCTTCCTCCCAGCCAGCTGTCCTGGTGGCCAGAGCCTGGGATTGTGCAGCTCCAGAGGTCCAGCACCCAGCCAGGACTTGGCACATAGGTTCACTGTGGGCCAAGTGACAAACTAACCCACTGAACACTCAGATTCAGTGAGGGCAGCACCAGAGGCCAGACCTACCTAGCCACCTGTGGTCCCCAGGCCCTGGCTGCAGGCTGCAGCTCCCCTTGCCAGCTGGCCAGCACTCGCCAGGTGCACTATCCTGGACCCTGCTACAGTCCTGGGGGCTAGGAAGGCCACCCTCAGGTCCTCCAGGGGTGCCAGCCACCAGAGAGGCATGGGAAAATCCAGAGGGCCCACCATGTGAGGAAGCAGAGGGTCAGGGAGGATGCTCGCTGGCGTGGCCAGCCCTGCCCCCGTATCCTCTCCCTGTGCTCCCTGCCATCCCGGGGACTCACATTTGAGCAGCTGCAGCTGGGTACCGCCCTTCTTGTGCAGGTAGCCAGCCTTGGCCACGCCCCCAGGCATAGTTAGCAGGTTCTGGGCACCAATGGCCTTCATAGGGACAGGCCAGTGCATCTCCTCAGCCGCCATGAAGCTGCAATCAAGGACAAAGGCATGCGGCTCAGCTATGGTCGGGCAGGAGACGGTTGAGCTGGGCGCTCAGGGGGACAGGAGGCAGCACGGAAGGTAAGGCCATGACAGGCAAGGAAACCCCTTTTCTGAAGGCCTTGGGCTTCTGGGTGGGACCCTGGGAAGAGACAGAGCCACCAGAACCACTCGGTCAGCCCCTGGTCCACTCGGCCACACACCTGACCCCAGGGTCCTGAGCGCTGCGTGTAACCCTTCATCTCCACTGGCTCATTCCCACACACCGACTGAGCGCAAGGCCCCGTGGGAGCTGGGTAGAGACGGACACACTCAGAAAACCCCCAGCCCAGGTAAGTCAGACCTCAGGCCATAACTACTGCAAGTCCCAGTGCCAGGTGAGCCTCTAAGGGGCCTAGACAGGAGGAAGGTAAGTGAGCAGCCAAGAGCCCTCAGTTCCCAGCCAAGGGACCCGGGCTTCCGTCCTGGTGTGACTTTCTGGGAGATTCCAAGCCTCAGCTGCTGGAAGACACCACCCAGCCCGGCACACAGCACACCGTTGTCAGCAGTGGCCGTAACCACCATTGCGTGGGTGGGCTGCTATCCACCCCACCAGCGCAGGGTATCACTCCCCTTCCCTCTGAGGGCTACACAGCGCACAGTCAGTGGAGGACCAGTGACTGCCTTGGGGCTAACCCAGGCCCACGAGACCCAACGTCATGCCTTGTCCCCTACTCCGGCCCCCCTTACTCATGCTCCAGCGGCTCTCCTTGAAATCCACCATGCTGATTCATGTTTCCTCCTCTGCCTGAAATGACCTCCACCCCTGTCCATGCAGAGAACTTCTACTCATCCATCAAGACCCAGATTGAGTCCCCTCTTCTGGCTAGGGACCCTCATTGCCAACTTAGATCCAATGTCTTCCTCACCTCTGGTCCCAATGAACAGTGCCCTCCACCTTGTGCTGTTTGGTCTGTGCCTGCCCTCACTCCATCCCGGGCAGGGTGCCTCCTGGGGCCCCAGTGGAGTTAGATGGGAGCAGGCATGTGGCCAGCGTCCTGTTAAGCCCTTAGTGGAGCAGCTAAGGTGAGACCCCCCGAAAAGACACATAAAGAAAACTAAGCCTAGGCAGCACAGCAAGATCCCATGTCTACCAAAATAAAATTTTTTAAGTTAGGCACGGTGGCGCACATCTGTAGTCTCAGCTGCTCTAGGAGGCTGAGGCAGGAGGATCACTTGAGCCCAGGAGTTTGAGGCTGCAGTGGGCTATGACCATACCACTGGACTCCAGCCTGAGCAACAAAGCGAGACACTGTCTCTATAAATAAATAAAATAAGGCCAGGTGCGGTGGCTCATGCCTGCAATCCCAGCACTTTGGGAGGCCAAGGCAGGCAGATCACTTGAGATCAGGTGTTCAAGACCAGCCTGGGCAACATATAGAGATTACCATCTCTAAAAAAGAAAAAAAAATTAGCTGGGCTTGGTGGTGCACACCTATAGTCCCTGGAGGAGGTAATGCAGGAGGATCCATTGACCAGGAATCCCAGCAGGCAGTAAGCTATGGTTGGCCACCGCTCTCCAGCCTGGGCAACAAAGCTGGAGCCAAAAAAACCAAAATTTTAAAACGATATAAATAAAAAGAAAAGTATGGCCAGGTGCTGTGGCTCATGCCTGTAATCCCAGCACTTTGGGAGGCTGAGGCGGGCGGATCACCTGAGGTCAGGAGTTCGAGACCAGCCTGGGCAATATGGTGAAACCAGTCTCTACTATAAAAAAAATTTTAAAAGCCGGGCGTGGTGGCGCGCGCCTGTAGTCCCAGCTACACAGGAGGCTGAGGCAGAAGAATCACTTGAACCTGGGAGGCGGAGGTTGCAGTGAGCCGAGATGGTGCTACTGCACTCCAGCCTGGGCAACAGAGCAAGACTCAGTCTCAAAAAAGAAAAGAAAAGTACTCTGCTTTTAGCAAACCAACCCCCTCCAACAGAAGTGCAAAAGGGACGTCTCCAAGGCCTCAGGCAGTCTTCTGCTGGCCTTGGCCCACGTCACCCGGCTGGACCCCAGCAGCTCCCTCCGCACCCAAAGCCAGGCCCTCCGTGTGGGGAGGGGTCAGGGGCGGGTCCCGGCCGCGGGGCCCCCAACCACAGGCCTAGGTTTGGAACAAAGGTGCCGCCACACCCCGGCGCCCGCCCCACCTCGCCCAGCCAGAAGGAGCCCCGTAGTGAGAATGAAGGAGGGAGCCACGTGCCCAGCCCGCCCGCGGGGAGCTGCCCGCAGACCGACAAGCCCGGTGCCGGCCGGAGTCCCCCATCCGGCCGCCGGGGCGGCCCACGCCCGCCTTTGTTCCCGCAGGAAGCGCTTCAGCGCGCGAGCAGTGCCCGGGGCTTGCGGCCAGGATCCGCGGGTTCGCGGTGCGGGGTCCAGACCCGGAGGCTCGTGGCACGGGTCCCGGGTATCAGGAGCCGGGGCTCGGTACTCACGGCGTCCACGCGGCGGGCACGCCCAGCTTCCCTGGGGCGGCCCACGCCCGTCTCCCCTGCGTGCACCGGCATGGCCCCGGGCCGCGCCCCCCGGCCGCCGCCGCCTCGTCCCAGGCTCCCGCCTCCCGCCGGCCCCAGCTCCGCGGCCGTGATCCCGCCATGCCCGCCTCCCGCCGGCCCGGGCCCCGCAGCCGCCGGCTCCTCCTCTCTCGGCGGGGGACGGGGCGGGCAGGTGAGGATCCCGGGCCCGCCCCTCCCGGCCCCGCCCCCTGCCGCGTCACCCTGCGCGGCCGCCCCCTGCGGGCCTCAGTTTCCCCACGCTGCACGGAGGGTGGTGGGCGCTGGGGACAGGAGGCCCACGTCTGTCGGTGCAAGAAGGAATCCAAAAGACTGCATCGAGCAAAAGAGGCCTCCCGCTCCACTCCCCCAACACCTGCGAGTCCAGACAGCTTGGCTGGACATCCAAGGCAGGCGCGGAGCCTCGGCTCTGAGGCCCCGCCCAGGTCCCATCCCTCGGGAACGTGGCCTCTGTAGAACTGCACCTGCACGGAGGGCGGCAGCGGGAGCAAGGGATCGGGCACGCACCCCGCCCACATTTTCTCCACTTTCCTGGGGGACTCCACAGGCCTCCAGCCAGAGATTCCCCAAGGAGCCAGGGGTCTGTTCCTCGGCAGCTCCCACCTGCTTGCCCATAGGCAGGCGCTTAGCCCAAGAGAATCCCCTGGGACTGGCCAAAGGCCAGCAGAGGCCCTTGCTGGCTTCCCAGGCATCCTGCCTCCTCCATCTTCCACCTGCACACAGGCTGCCACCAAGATGGGTCAGGTGCAGTGTGGCTGTAGCAGCCTGGGCCTGACCACCTAGCTGTCCACCCTGGGCACCCACCCCTGGTTTCAAGGTCCCGCCTCAGAGCCACTCTCTGGGCTTCTTCCCACTGCACCCAGGCTTCAAGGCTCTGTCCCACCTCGGTGCCTCTGTTCCCAGTGCCCTTGTCTGGCCTGCCTCAAGGCTGCCTCCGCCTTCCAGCCACCCAGCCTGGCCCCTCTCCATGGCCTCTTGAAGTCCCCTCCACTTCCTCTCCTCAGGCCTTCTTGGCCTCCAGCCCCCTCCACCCAGCACAGAATCAACATGCACACCATTCCCATCACCACTCAGTGCTAAACCTCTAGGGCCTCCTCATGCCAACTTGGCCCTTACTGATTCAGCCACTCCTGCTCTCTACCTTCTGTGCTCCTATGCCAGCAGACCCTATGGCTCCAGTTATCTGAATCTACAAAACACCCACTTGCAGGCCATGCTATTGCCCCAGCCTAAAGTTGAAACTGAACTAATCCAGCCCTCAGGAGTTGGCTCAAAAGAACACAGATCCTTCACAAACTTCCAGAAAGTAGAAGAGGAGAGAACTCATTCTATGAGGCCAGCATTATCCCAATACCAAAATCAAAGACATCACAAGAAAACTACAGACCAATGTCCCTTATGAATATATACATAAACATTCTCAACCAAATACTAGCAAACCGAATCCTGCAACACATAAAAAGGATTCTACACCAAGTGGGATTTATCCCAGCAATGCAAGGATAGTTTAATATTATTCAAACCGATTAATATAACATACCATATCAATAGAATAAAGGACAACAACCACATGATCTCAATAGATGAAGAAAAAGCATTTGACAAAATTCAACACTCCTTCATGATAAGAAAAACAGCCAACAAACCAGGAATAGAAGGGAATTTCCTCAATTTGATAAAGGGATCTATGAAAAACCCACAGCTAACATACCTAGTGGTAAAAGACTGAAAGTTTTCCCCCCAAGAACAGGAACAAGGAAAGGATGTCTGCTCTACTTCTATTCAGCATAGTACTGCAGATTCTGACCACAGTAATTAGGCAATAAAAAGAAATAAAAGATATCCAAAATGGAAAGAAAGAAGTACAATTATTCACTGATTAGATGATTTTACATATAGAAAATTCCAAGGAGCCCACTTAAAAATTATTAGAATGAGCAGCAAGGTGGTAGGATATGAGATCAACATACAAAAATCAGTGCTATTTCTGTATACCAGCAACGACCCAAAAATAAAAGGAAGAGGTAGTTCAAGCATTCCCTCTTCCAGGCATTCTTCCATAACCTCTTGGAAGTCCCGTGTCCCTCCTTTGGGCCTAGCATAGCCTTCTCTGCCCCTAACACTGACCACACTAGATGGTCATTGTCTCCCAGCTTCACCAGCTCAGACCCAACCCAGAGGGGGCACCCAGGGAGCCCCAAAAGAAAGATGGAATGTTCACCCTGTGGGTGATGGAGATTGAGTTGCCTGGAAGGCACAGGAAGCTGAAACAGAGCCCCGACCCTGGGGCATCACCCCCCACTGCGTCCCCGCCACCTGAAAGCTGTAAGAAGACCTGGCCTGTGTGTCGAAGTGGGAGGAGCCACTGTGAGGACAGATGGAGCCTGCCGCCTCCTCCTGGCTCCACACCTGGGCAAGGCTCAGCAGGAAGAGTTGGGGGGACAGGTTACAGTCCTACATGTGTCCAGCTCAGTGGCCAGGCAGGGGCAGGCCTGTGAGGGTCTGGTTCCTGCCTGGCTGCTGTCCCACTGTGGGCAGGATGAAGGCTCTTAGGTGATCATCAACTGACCCTGGGCAGGAGGGCAGGTCATGACAAGGACAGGTCATATAGCACCCTCACCTCCCCTGGGAATTCCTCGCTTCAGGGATGGATGCTGACACCCACAGCCCCTCTCCAGAGGAGGGGCCATCCGAGGGTAAGCCCACCCCTGCCACCCTACTATCCTCTGCCCTACCTGGCCCTGCCCTGTGCCAGGGGGTGGCACCTGCCCAGGAGCCCAGTGCCAGGCCAGGCTGAGGGCAGACAGGGGCAGTGTCAGCTGAGGCTGAGGGTGATGATGGGCCATGGAGGCCATGGTGACCATGTAGCTCTTGGGGAATTTCAGCCCAGCTGGCAGACTCTGGTTCCACCTATGCTCGCGAAAGCCAAGGGCCATCTATAAGGGGCACCCACACGCCTAGCTGGCCAGGTCTCCCTGCCTGTGCCTCTCAGTGCCCAGCCCATCTCCCAGGGACCTGATGCTTAAATTTCATTCATTCATTCCAGGGGACTCCTGCCAGCTTTCTGGGTGCCTCAGTCCCTTCCTCTGTAGAGGCAGACACCCTGGTGGGGAGCTGTCACCATGCTGCTGCCATGTCGGCAGAGTTAAGATGGGCGGGAGCTGTGAGGGAGAATGCTGAAGACCTGAGTTCACATCCTCACCAGGCCCTTCTTCCACTGGGCTCCCACCTCCTGCAGTGTAAAGTGGGTATGGAGGAGTCCACACCTCAGGGTCCCCTGACACCCCTGCAGCTGCTCTCTGGAGCAGGACTCTGGAGACACATGGGCTGGTGGTGGCTCCTGGGCTCCATGATCCCATCCAGAAAGTATGTGATTTTTGCATGTGTGCACACGTGTGGGTGTGCATTTGAGCGTGTGTGTATGTGCGCACGCGTGCGTGCGCATTAGGGAAGGCAGGGTACCTGGGATACGCTCTCCAGGTTTCTGTTTCTGTGCTCATCTCCTACCTTCTCTCAAAGTTGCAATTGGTTCAGGTGACCCCAAGGCCTGAGGCTGCTGGGGTGGGGGGCGGAGCAGGCAGGTGAAAAGCACTCAGTCCTACAGAGACAGCTCATCGGGTTCCACTTAACGCAGGCTCTGTGGCTCCCACCACCCTGGGGCCTCATGAGCCCCAAGACGTGTGTGGTCATGGCCTGCGCAGGCCCTCATGAGCGCTGGGTCTCTGCACACCCAGTTCATGTCACAGGTGGTACACTCACACTCACACAGGACGTGCACGTGAGCTGCATGGTTCACATGTGGAGGGTTACACATGCCCGCGGGTGGGAACCCCTGAATGAGAGCAGGGCAGGGGAGGAAGTCTGGGCTCCTGCAGGCTCATCCTGGCTGTGGTGAGGGAGCCAGCACAGGGTCAAGAATTTACTGTTAGTGGTGACCAGGTTGGCCCCATTTGTGGGACCCAGAGGGCAAGGTGGGGCTGGGGACCCAGCCCAAAGGGAGAAGATACCAGGTTGGTCACCCTGTGCACTTATTCACACACTCATCTGTGCGCACTGTCACACTCACACATGGACACTTAACACACCATCCATATCATTACATGCACTCATTCTCCTACATGCCCTCGCTCTCATGTTCCCATACACACACACTCACATGTGCACACCTCACCCGCACATACACAAATATACGCATTCGTGCACACTCATGCACACTCACGCACTCACATGTGCACACTCGCCCGCGTGTACACGAATATGCACATTCATGCACACTCAGGTCCACTCACGCATTCACGTGTACACTCGCCCGCACGTATATGAATATGCACATTCATGCACACTCACGCACTCATGTGTACACTCACCTACATGTACACAAATATACACATTAATGCACACTCATGGACATATACGAATATGCACACATGCACACTCACGCACTAACGTGTACACACCGCACGTACACAAATATATGCATTTGTGCACACCCATGCACACTCACGCACTCGTGTACACTCACCTGCACGTATACGAATATCCACATTCATGCACATTCACGCACTCACATGTGTACACTCACCCACACGTACACGAATATACACATTCATGCACACTCACGCACTCACGTGTACACTCACCCGCACGTACACGAATATACACATTCATACACATTCATGCATACTCATGCATATGCAAGCACTCATTCACACACACAGCCTCCATCGACCAAGGAGAGCTGTCACGTGTGGTCCTCGGGCCTGTAACCTGTGCACAGGTGAGACTCATCCCCTCCACTCCCAGCCCTGCCAGGGCCCAATGCCAAGTTCTACCGCACAGCTCACTAAATTGCACCGGGTCCGCCTGAGCTCAATACTTCACTCCTATTTTACAGACGTGGGTATAGAGGTCTGGACTCTGGGCCCTCTGTGTGCCACGCTCAGTGCTTCTCAGAGATCGCCCTCCATCCAACACCTTGAGGTTCAAGCCAGAGTCCTCCCCAGGTCACTGGCAAAGAAACCTGGCCAAAGTCACACAGCCAGTAAAAGGTGGCTCATGCACCACCCCCTGCCCAGCACGGCCACGGGCCCAGCATGACGCACAGTGGGTGGCCGGTGGCAAGGGTGGGATGTACAGATGGGGCAGCCCTGCCTCACCGCAGCTGTCGGCTCTTTCCTTTCAGTTTCCCTTCTTTCCTTCCTCTTCCCAGAATGTTTCTGTTAACATAACCAAAACCAAAATTTTCCTGTAAAGGCCCAGTAACCAGCTACGCCAGCGAGCGCTGCCGGCCAGGAGCAGGGCGCACAGCCTGGGCTCCGTGAGCACAGCCCCAGCCCGGCAGCCCAGTCCCTGCGGGTTTCAGGGCATGGCATGCCCCAGGCGAGCGACGGGGACCTCGTGCAGCTCTCTCCGTCCCCCACACACAGAAACACACACTCACACATACAACATGTGTGTACTCAGGACCCAAACACCAAGGCCACCCTGCAGGCTTATCCGGGGAGGCCTTGCCAGACCTGGGCGCCCTCCCAGCAGGCTGCCCCCGCCTCCCTGTCAGCCACACATGACGGGGCGGGGGCATTCTAGCATCACATGCCCTCTCTGGGCTCCCCCTGTGCCTGTCCAGCTCCGGGACCTCTCAAGCCAGGCAGAGACCGCTCTCTCAGAGCCTGCTGCCTCTTGCAGGCCCAGAGCCAAGTCCTTTGGGCCCCCCTGGCCAGCCCCGAGGAAGGCTGTGGCTCCCACGTGGGGCGCCTGTACTGGGTCTTCAGGTGCTAGGCCAGTGCCACCCCCGGAGCCCCCAGTCCTGGGGCCACCCGACTGACCTGATAGTGCTGACCCAACACATGGCCCTCCTCCCTCCTGGTGACCTGCTGGGTGCTAGTGACCTGCAGGGTGCCGGTGACCTGCTGGATGCCGGTGTCCTGGGGCCCAGGGAGGCCATGCGGCTCAGGGCCCGCCAGCCCAGGCAGCCGGCATGTCCCGGACACGTGAGGTCTGATGCCTCTGGCTGCCCGGCACGCTGGGCCCACAGCTCACTCCTGCTGCATGAGGCCTGTGGCTGCCCCAGCTTCCTCCCCACCGGGGACTTCCTGTTCCCTGCTCCCTGGGCAGAGCCAAGTAGCCGGCACTTCCTGCCTTCTACCCCCGTGAGGTCCTGAAAGCTGCCTGGGGCCCAGGGCTGCCCCTCATCCACAATCTCAGTTTTAACCCCTACCTTCCACTGCTCCTGTCCCCCGATACTGTGGTCAGAGCAGGGCTCTCCAGCTCCAGGGCAAGGCCAGCTGCATCCCCCGGAGGAAGCTCCCTGCTGCCTCCCCAGGGCCACTCTGCAGACTGGGCTTCTCCCTAGCAAACCATGAAACCACTTGCACCCTGGGTGTTAGGCCCAGCACAGGACAGCATTTACACCACACGCAGGGACTGGGTCACCTTACCAGCATGCTGCCCCTGCCCGGGTGGCCGCTATTGCCCTGCTCTGCCGTCTGAGGCCACACAGAGGGCTGTTAGCTCTTGTACCAGTCCTATGAATTTCAAGGTGGCACCTCTGTGCCCTTTGACACCAAGGGACTGAGGGACCGTGCCTGGGCTCTGGCATTTCTCAATTCCCACCCTACCCCCAGCCTTTCCGTGTCCCACACCCACACCAGCTCTGCTGACATCTGGTTTGCTAGAAAGTACATTATGGTCTGAATGGCAAAGCATCCCTGGCCCTTGCCCCAGGGCCTGCTCAGAATTCTGCTCCTTCCAGGCCTGCTCTGCCCTGACCAAGCCCAGCACCCTGCCCAGGCCCAGCGCCTGGAAGCGGGGGATGGGGATTTGAACCCAAGCCACTGGGTGCTGAGCGCCCTGCCTCTCCTCCCAGAACGCGCCCAGGAAGGACAGGACCCCTGTGCGGAGGCAGCTGGAAAAAGGGGCTTTCTGGGGCCTAGGGCCACCCTCACAGCAGGATTTGAGAGTGACAGAGGCCACAGAGCACAGGGCCGGGAAGCTGCAGGGCCCCATCCTGCCCACCAGGCTTCCTAGGGCATGGTCCCCTGAATCCAGGCTCACAACAAACCCTGGACCCCAGCCCCCATAACCAGCTGTGCAGTTCCCAAGCTGTCCCACCGGCCTAGGTGTTGGGTCACCCCAAAAAAAGGGCAGCTCCCAGGCTGTCTCCCCAGCTGTGTCTGTAGCCCCAGCTCTGCTGCCAAGGTCCCCCAGGGACCCATTGGGGCTGCAGAACTTTCACTATCTCCTAGAGGGTAAGGAGCTTAAGCTTTTAGGTTTGGGGCCTCCTTAGCCTGAGCACATCCACCTCCTGCCCTCCCCAGCCTGTGCCAGCCTCAGTGCCCTCTGGTGGCCAAGGGCAGATGGCACCTTCAGCAGAAGGCTGGCCACAGCAGACAGACAGACAGAGGGCAGCGAGGGGCGCACGGACAGGGTGGGGCCTCTTCGAATTCTCCTTCCCCGCTTGCAGCAGGGTTGAGATAAAGCAGCAGGTGAGGAACCCCCCGGCCACAGCCCGGCCTGGACGACGAGGCAGGCAGTTCTCCGACAGAGTTGGGGCTGTGGGGTCCAGAGCAGGGGCCAGGCCCTTTGGGTGCTGGACTGGGGACGCTCCCAGAAGAGGGGCCCGGCTTTGATGGAGGAGGAAACGTTTGCTAGAAGGGGACGGGGTGCGGGAGCCGAAGGAGGAAGGGGCTTGGTGTGAGCACCCCCCAGGGTGGGAGGAATGCACCGGCAATGAGGTAGCCAAGACACAGCTTCAGGGATGACAACCCATGAGGAGAAGAACCCAGAGGCAGCCGGCGCTCTCGGGAGCATACCACCGCTTACCGCACAGGCAAATGCAAGAGCGGACAAGGCCTGAGCTGGAAGCAGGAGCCAGGCTCGCCCCTGCCCGCGCTCCGCCAAAGCCCCGCACTCATAAACGAAGCAGAGGCGGAAGTGAGCAGAAGGCCCACCTGACCCCTGGCCCAGGCCCATCCCCTCACCCCGTCCAGTGCCGTGATGCCACAAGGGGTGGGGGTGGGTCACAGCCCAAACGAGACGAACAGGCCAGGTGAGGGGGACCCTCCTAGGAGTGGGGGACAAATCCCCACCAGCTCCTTCCTCAACCCTAGCTTCCCAGAAGGAAGCTGGAGCTGGGAGTCCTGGGCAGCTGGGTGACCTCCACAGAGCCCTCCTCTCTGGGCCTTACCTCCTCTGAGTGCTCTCCCACCTCCTCTTCATCCCTGCAGCAAGTGACACTGCCATTCACCTTCCTAAACACAGGCCACTCAGGCTCCCCTCCTCAGTAATGGCTACTCCTTGACCTTTACCCTGTGCTGCTAACCATGGAGATGGCCCCATGTCTGCATCCAAGCAGGGGGTGTGTGCGGTGGGGCAAGGCTGAGGCCGCCTCCGTGGACATCCCTGGTCTTCCTCTCCATCCTTCCCAAGTTGCAGCTACTCCCCTGCCCCTGATTTGGTGCCTCAAACTGCCGGACATGGGGACTTCCCGCCATGCCAGACACAGGGCACTTACCAGGGCAAGTGGGAGCTGGCAGTGCAGGCAGAGGGCCAAGGGTCCGCCTGAAAAAGAAGAGGAAGGGAGCTTTCACTGGGTTCTGGGGGCCCTCAGCCCAGTCAGGAGTAAGGCAAACACCCAGCACAGTGGGTAGAATCTGCAGCCACTACAGAGCTGTCCCTGCCCTGGCACCTCCTGCCTCGCAGCACCTGCCTCATCTCAAGGCTCACAGCCCAAGAAGCCAGTCCTGATGCCATCTGTGTCTCTGGGGCTCAGAGAGGAAGCTAGGGATCAGTGGCATGGGGACTGGCACCCAGGGGCCCTGTACCCAGTCTGGTGCCTGGTTTCTGCGCTCAGGAGCAGCTCAGGTGCTGAACACGCTGAGGAGGGTCTGCCGAGCTCAGGGAAGGCACTGAGCCTGGAGAGGGAGGGTAGGCAATAAGCCCGGGGAGGTGGGGGACACTGGACCTGGGGAGGGTGGGCAGGCACTGAGCCTGGGGGAAGGCGGGCATCCCCACTGAGGACAATCTCAAGCTCTCAAAATAAGATGTTTTGCTCAGCCCCTCCCATAGGGCCTGGGTCCACTCCTAAGCCAGCTCTGGGAACCTCCCAGGCTCTCCCCAGCCAGAAGCCCCTTCCTTCTCTGCCCCATTCTGATTGCTGTCCCGTGACGCAGGACAGGGAGGATTCCTGGGAACTCAGACTGGCCACTACCCAACTGGGGCAGAGGGAGAGGGCACCCTGGAAAGCAGGGCACTGCCCGGGGTCACATGGTGTAGTGGGCTGAATGCTGGCCCCCAAAAGTTTTTCCCACATCCTAATCCCTGGAACCTGTGAGCATGACCTTATTTGGAAAAAGGATCTTAGTAGATGTGATTAAGTTAAGCAGCGCATCCCGGATTGACCAGGTGGGTCCTAAATCCAATGGCAACTGTCCCGTAAGAGATGGAGTAGAGGGCCGGGCGCGGTGGCTCACGCCTATAATCCCAGCACTTTGGTAAGCTGAGGCAGGCGGATCACAAGTTCAGGAGATCAAGACCAGCCTGACCAACATGGTGAAACCTCATCTCTGCTAAAAATACAAAACTTAGCTGGGCGTGGTGGCACGCCCGTAATCCCTGCACTTTGGGAGGCTGAGGTGGGCGGATCAGGAGGTCAAGAGATTGAGACCATCCTGGCCAACATGGTGAAACCACGTCTCTAGTAAAAACACAAAAATTAGCTGGGTGTGGTGCACCTGTCATCCCAGCTACTCCAGAGGCTGAGGCAGGAGAATCACCTGAACCTGGGAGGAGGAGGTTGCAGTGAGCCGAGATCATGCCAATGCACTCCAGCCTAGGTGACAGAGCAAGACTCCATCTTAAAAAAAAAAAAAAAAAAAAGAGATGGAGTAGAAAGAAGAAGATGTCTGGAAAGGGCCGTTTAAGGATGGAGAACAGGCTGGAGGGATGTGGCCCATGCCAAGGACGCCGAGGATCGCTGGCCACCAGCAGAAGCTGGGAGGGGAGGAAGGGCTGCCCCAGTGCCACCAGGGCAGCGCGGCCCTGTAGACCCCTCAGCTTTGGACTTCTGGCCTCTGGAACCATGAGAGAGTCCATTCTGTGGCTTCCAGGCCCTTGTGTGTGGAGCTTTGTTAAGGCAGCCCCAGGAAGTGAATCCACGTGGGACACACCTGAGTCCTTCCCCAGGATGAACTACAGGCTCCACTTAGTCTGATCCCAAGTGTGGGTGAGCCTGTCGGGGAGAGACAGGCTCCACAAGGCCGTGTGCAGCTGGATGGGCACTGCTGAGCTTGCCTCCATGGATGCCCACAGCCTCCTGAAGGCTAGGCTGTCCACCTCCCACCCTCCCGCACGCAGGGTCCACCAGCCTCACCTGCCACGCCTGCCCCACGCCCACCAGGCTGGCTGGCCCCACCTCCTGGTCTCTTGTTCATCCCTCTGGCCCGCCCTTCCTTGGCTCAGGCCACATTCCCCACGGCGCAGCAGCAAGCTTGGTTCCCTGTCCCAGTGCATGGGGTGCAGCCCCTGTTTTCCCTTCCTGCCCTGGGCCCCAACACTGGACCTGTCACGCATGTGCCCTGTCTTGGTAACTGCAGTCACCCTCACATGGAAACCAAGTGCTCCCTCATCCTTTGAGGACAGAACCATCTAGAACCTTGACCCTTTCTCCGAAATCTGCAAGTCAATGGCACAGTTCTGCCACCAGCATCACCCCATGTGTCCCTGGCACTCCCCACAGGTCCAAGTCCCACTGAATCCCCCAGGCCCAGGTGGGCACCTGGCCCCCAAGAGATGGATAGACGGACAAACAGATGGGTTCACTGTCATGTCCACACACGAGGCCAGACCCTGGCGTGGTTGTGACCAGCACATCCTGCAGAGCTCAGAGTGAAGAAATTGTGACAGCGTTAATCGGACTCTCAACAAGAGAGGCTTTCCAAGAACTGGTGTGCAGCACAGCTGCAGCTGAGGCCCTTCCACACCCCGGGACCTCTGCGCAGTGAGACAAGCCGCCGGCCAGCCCTGGGCACGTACATGAGGCTGCTCGCTGTGAAACACGGAAAGGCTGGCGTGTTGGAGTTGGCAGTGTTCCTGGAAGACTCGGTGTGCTCAGGGCTCAGAGGCCCCAGGGGCTTCACAGAGCGGGACAGGGTGGAGGCAGAGACAGGCCACTCCTGTGTGTGAGGGACAAAGGGAATTTAGAAAAGTGCAGGGAGGGCCCCCAAACGCATGGCTGCCCGCATGGCACCTGGGCTTTGGAGGGCAAGGCCAAGTGCCAGTAGGCGCCTGGCACTCAAGCTCTGTCCTCAGAGGGAAGCTGCAGTGCTCTCAATCTCTGGATGCCCCATTGGGCCTTCCTCTCCCAGGCCTGCTGCCTCTGTCCCCAGCAAGGGTTCTTGAGGTGGGCATGGGAGTTGGGACTGCCTGGGGCTCTGGCCAGGCAGGGCAGCACACTGGCTGGAGGAGGCCGGGGCAGGCTTCCAGGCCGAGGGTGGCGAGGCTGTGGTAAGAGTGAGGTGGGGCTGGGGACGCCAGGCAAGGAGGGTCTGGGGGAAGCCACGGCTGGCACTGCTGCTCGCCTGGAGCCCTCTCCGGCCTCAAACCACAAGCAACAGAGGCGGCTCAGGATTCACACTTCAGTTCTTCACAAACACTGACAAGTTTCCACTTTTAATCACTCGAGAAAAAATTCTCCAGAGTCCTGATGCTTGGGCTGGGCCGGGTCCACCACCCCGAAGCTCTTGGCTCCCACCCAAGGCTAAGACCCACCTCCTCCCCGCCTGGCCCTGCCTCGCCCGTCCCCCACCGCAGCCAGCCCGAGCACCCTGATGCCCCCACCTTGCAGGATCCCAAGAGGGGTGGCAGTCCTGCCCCCACCAGCGGCTCCCATGCGAGAGAGCCACTCCAAGCAGGTGACCTTGGTGGGCAGGATGGAGCCGTGGTCAGCGTGCAGGCTTTGGTGGGAACAAGCCTGGCTCAGTCCCCTCCTTCTGGCCTTGTGGCCCACTCTGAGCCTCAGTTTCCTCACCTGAGCAGTGGGGGTGGGGCGGCTGGCTGCTGGGCTTTCTTTTTTTTTTTTTCTTCCCCACAGAGGCTGCTGGGCTTTCACTGGCATCAAGGGAAGGGAAGAACGGTCCTGCTCAGTGTCCACCATGAACCTGGCCTCAGGAACATGTGTCTCCCCGCAGCCCTTGGCACAGTCAGGCCACATTCCCAGTGGCACCCCTTCCCTCTCTGCACCTTGGCAGCAGCGGTGCCCTCTACCTGGAACGCCACCCTCCACCTCCTCAGCCCCGCCCTTGCCCCCTGTTCCCTCCTGTAGACCACGCTCCCCTGGGCTGGACCCCGACCCACAGGCACTGCCCCGGCCCTTCTCCCGCACAGTCTCAGTCCACCGCAGGGCCTGCCCCTGGCTCCTCAGAGAGGGGCCCCCACCCAGTAGCCCCAGATGCTGCGGCATTTTCAGTGTGTCCATGGGCTATCTGCCCTTCCCCTGAAGTCAGTTCCTCGGGGAGAGAGCTCTGCATGTCCGTCCCCCATGTCCTTGGCGCCTGAACAGTGCCCAGTGTGACACAGGCACCAGGTGCCTCCTGTAGCATGAACAGACCTGGTCCACACCCCCAGCTGGCTGGAAGCCCTGCTCTCCACGGGGGCCAGCTCACAGGCTCACGTGCTGAACTGCACAATCTAGCCAGCCCCAGGCACCTCACTTCTTCCATCTCAGGGGACCCCTGGCTGCAGGAGGGGGGCACTCCAGGGACTCTGTGCCCACCAAGCGGAGGCTGGGCCCCCAGAGTGGCCTCCCCAGCCCCAGCATCCTCATCCACAGGCAAGGGCAGCAGCCGTCACTGGGCAAAGCAGTCATGGCTGGGATACCCCATACCCACACCAGCCTGGCTGCTGATACTCCAGGCCCGGAGGGTGTGCTTAGGTAGGAAATATCCCGGGCACCCTCCTCAGGCCAGCCCACTCAGGAGCAGAGAGGTAGGAAATATCCTGGGCACCCTCCTCAGGCCAGCCTACTCACGAGCAGAGAGTTCCTGCCAACCAAGCCCTCCTGGGATGCGTGGGACGCCTGGGCCACAGGCACAGTGGGTGTGAAGGCTGGGGGTGCTTCCCTGCCCACAGTCACCTCTTGTGATGGGAGGCTGAGCCGCTGGACCAGGGGAGGGGCAGGGAGCCTCTAAGGAAGGGTCCACTGTGTGCCAAATGCACAAGCTCTGTGCCCACTCAATCACCAACTGCTCATTTTGCTCTCCTGATTAGGACCTTGAGGCTGAGTGAGCTGCAATGCTCGGCCACCCAGCCAGCGTGGCCAGTCCACCCGCAGCCCTGCCATACAACCTGAGGGTGCCCCAAAAGCCTTATGGCCCCAGCAGGGCCCCCACCAGGCACTTCCTGCCAAGCCGGTTCTGGGGAGGGTAAGGAGGAGAGGAGAAACCCTAGACCCACTCTCAGAAGGAAGCCCACCAGCCCGCATGGACAGCAGGGGTGGGCCCTGGCCTCTGTGGAGGGGGCAGGGCTCTGGGTAGGAGGCCAGGGACACAGCATGGGCCAGGCCATGTTGGGTTCGGGGAGGAAGCCACCGCAGGGCCCAGCTCAGCAGGACGGGAAGGCCCTGGGAAGCAGGGGCTCCAGCCTACCCTTGAGGAGTTACGGGCTGCTTCTGTTTTAAACTGATCCCAACAGCCCCGGGAGGCGGGTTGGGAAGCTCTCCCAAGCCACAGCCACCTTCTGGGTCCCGCTCGATGCTGCTGGCTCCCTTGAAGAAAGAGTGGTCTGGTGCTCACCCCAGAGACAGCTCTGGCAAAGAAGCAGAGCCCCAGTCCTCAGTTTCCCCAGGAGTAACTGGGCAATCCCAGGAGCTGCTGGACCCAGCACCGCGTGCTGAGGCTGCACAGCAGGTGGGGTCCACACATTCACAGAGACTTGGAGAAGAAACAGGAGCAGGGGGTGCCAGGACAGAGGGAGACCTGAGAGCCGCAGTGGAACCCACCGGGCAGCTGAGGAAATGGAGAGCGGGAGGGCCGGGGCACGATGGAAGGTAGCCCACCTACTCACTGGGCTCGGCCAGAGGCGTGTTGGGGGCTGCTCAGCCACACCCGGTCTCTCTTGCACAGTGTCAACCCACTCCGCCTGAAGTCTCGTGGTATCGGGCACAGGCACTCAGGGCACTGCGCCTACAGGCAAATGCCACACCCTGCACCCGGGATCCAAGTTGCTGTCACCCTCTGTCTGGACTCCCAATCTGCTAGGGAGGTAGCCACCTCTGACTCACATCCTTGTGACATCTGTTCCACCCAGACACGTTGACACATCCGCCAGTGTCCTGGGAGCAATCTTCCACGAGTTAGCCAAGCATGGGATTACATGGAGAGTGTCTCAGACAGGGCACAGCTTGTGCAAAGGCCCTGGGGTTGCAGGTAAGAGAAGGCACATACTTCAGATGTGAGAGACAGAGGCGGGTCACAGTTAGAACTGCCAGTCCAGGCCACATGCCCAGCTGAGGCAGATGGCATCTCAGATCTTCCCTGGGCTGAGCTCCTAGGCCCAGGCACCGTTCACACCTGGGCTCCAATACCAGCCTTGCTCCCTTAAGCTGGAGACAGGGCAATTCGCTTCACTCCCTGAGCCTTGCTCCCTCATCCCCCATCTGAGCTTGTTTGCACCGGACTCTGAGGACCAAACCAGACCGTTCCCAAGCACTCTGCCATCGGCTCTTGGCCCAGGCCCTAGAGGTGGAGAGCACCCTGCTTATCCTAGATCCCAGCACAGGGCGAGGTGACGACAAGGGAACAGAGTGGGGATGCCAAGGCCATGGGGCTCGTGCTGAGGCGGGAGGCAGTAGGGGCGCCTGTCAGAGAAACCCAGCCCCATTGCTCCTGCCCAGAGCTGACGGGAAAGGCCAGGAGTCACCACGATGGGCACCCTGTGTGGGCAGCAGTATGAGCCCTGCACACAGGCAGCTACCTGCTGGGGTACCCCAGGGTGGGCCTCGGGACGGTGTAGCAGTGTCTGAGCCTCTTGCATCGTCTGTCCCTTTTACTCATCACTGTTTTTGTACCATGGGCCTTGATGACCTTCCTTGGACCACACAAAACCATGAAGCTCCAGCATGCGTCTCAGGCTCAGCCCAGCACTTTACAGCGTTTCACCTGGACGAGCTCCTGGGTTGGGGCAAAGGGCTCTGGGGCCAAAGGTGACCAGATGTGGCCCCCATCATGGCTCCTCTGTGCACCACTGGGGGTCCTTGGGGCCCTTGCTTACCCAAGAACCCCATCACCGTCTGTCAGTGGGTGCCACAGTCCAGGACCCACCAAGGTTGAGTCAACACAACAGGGTCCCTTCCCTCTGTCCACTCATTTCAGCACTTGAGGGTTAGATCTTTCTTAAGTCTTAATGCATATGCACATATTAACCTTAATGGTCCCTTTTTCCCTAATGTTAATATGTACACACACACACACACATACACACATATATATATGTATATATATATATATATATTTTTTTTTTTTTTTTTTTTTTTTGAGACAGAGTCTCACTTTGCTGCCCAGGCTGGAGTACAGTGGTGTGATCTCAGCTCACTGCAGCCTCTGGCTCCTGGGTTCAAGTGATTCTCCTGCCTCAGCCTCCCATAGCTGGGATTACAGGCATGTGCCACCAAACCCAGCTGATTTTGTATTTTTAACAGAGACAGGGTTTCACCATGTTGGTCAGGCTGGTCTTGAACTGCTGATCTGCCTGCCTCAGCCTCCCAAAGTGCTGGGATTACAGATGTGAGCCACCTCGCCTGACCCCCACTCCACCCCTTTTTTTTTTTTTTGAGATAACGTCTCACTCTGTCACCCAGGCTGGAGTGCAGTGCCACAATCTTGGCTCGCTCCAACCGCTGCCCCCCAGGTTCAAGCAATTCTCGTCTCTGCCTCCCAGGTCGCTGGGATTACAGGCATGCACCAACATGCCCTGCTTTTTATACTTTTAGTAGAGCCGGGGTTTCACGATGTTGGTCAGGCTGGTCTTGAACTCCAGACTTAAAGTGATCTGCCTGCCTTGGCCTCCCAAAGTGCTGGCATTACAGGTGTGAGCCACCATGCCTGGCTAATATTTTTAAACTGTTTTCAAACATGGTTTTTTTTCTTGGATGCTGTTAGTTTGTACTCTCTGGGTTTATTATTTTACTCCTTCTGTTTTTTTTTCCTTTTTTTTTTTTTAATTTTTTTTTTTTTTTTAAAGATGGGGTTTCACCATGATGGCCCGGCTGGTCTTGAACTCCTGACCTCAGGTGATCCATCCACCTCGGCCTCCCAAAGTGCTAGGATTACAGGCGTGAGCCACCGCGCCCGGCACTCCTTCTGTTTTTTGTCACTTTTTATTCCTTAGTAAATTTCAGGTTGGCCTCAGGAGGTTTCTCGTCTAGGCTGGGTATGGTCCTTGCACTGGCTTCCTCCTGGGGCTGCTCACAGGCCAGCACAGGAGGGCTCCAGGTGACAGGCCAGCCCCTCTGCTGGAGCTGTGGCGGGCAGTGGGGGTGGGACAGCAGGCCGCAGCCACTGCTAGGCAGGGGTCTCTGGCCGGACAGGGGCAGGGAGATGCAGGAAGGCCCAGGAGCCAGGCGGAGGCCACAGGAAGAGATGCTGACAGAGTGCGGAAAGAAGGAAGAAGGATGGGCCAGACCCCGAGTTGGGGAACCGAGAGCTGCGTGTTCCTCTTCAGCCTGGGAACCCCAGAGCCTGGGGGCCTGGGCGGGGGACGCGATGACTCATGGCCGCTGGCTCCTGTCTTCACTCTCAGCATGGCCCAGAGGGGGCCTGGGTGACCTGAACGTTCCCAGGTCCCTCACAATGCTCCACTGTTCAGAGGCCCAGTGAGGACAAGGGTCTGGCGGTGGGCCCGGGCTGGCGGGAAAGGCGCCCAGCCCCCAGCCTCTCCCCAGGCTCCCTGCGCCCCTGCAGTCTGGCCCGGGTCCTCCGCAGTCAGGACAGGCGGGGGGTGGGGTCCGGATCAGGGTCTCCTCCTCCGCCCGCAACCACACAGCAGTCCTGCCCCCTTCCCAAGGCCAGGCTGTCCACACCCAAGCTGTCCACACCCCAGCCCCTTCCTCCCCCGGAGCCAGCTGGTCCCAGCCTTTCTGCTGCAGCCTGGGCAGAGGCGGCTGTCAAAGGCAGCTCCCCTCAGCCTCAGGGCTCAAGGCCCACCCCATGCTCTCCCTCGCTGGGCGCCTCTCAATCTGTTCCAGGAGCTCGTCGTGCTGTCGCCCACCTGCAAACTACTGCCTGGCCTTCTGCCCCAGGCCAGGTCACCCCAAGACACTCCCAATGCCCTTACTGCTCTCTGCGGACGGCGCCTCAGGCCAGATCCTTCCTTGGAGGGGTGAGCAGCTCTAGTCAGGTCCCCCAATCACCACAGCCCTAGACCCGTGGGAGCCCCGAGACCGGAGCTCCTCTGTCTGCCCAGGCTCCCTGCACCTACCCCTGACACAGGAGCCCGAGACGGCCTCCCTAGAGCCCCCAGGTGAAGCCACCTGGCCCATCATCAGCCCAGGAGGGTCACAGGACAAGCACCTCCACTTAATGTTCTGGCAGCAGTAAGACTCTGGGGGCAGGGGGCTTCTGGTGTCAGCAGAGGCTGTAAGCAAGCCTCCCCGGCCCCCGTGTCCAACCCTAAGGCCTCCTTCTGGCTGGGGAGCAGCCACGGGGCAGGCTGGGGCAGCTCAGGCAGGGGCAGGCAGGCTGCACCAGGCACGGAGGTGGCACAGCTCGTGGACACTCTGGAGACACAGCCTCAGGAGTGACTTGGATATGCCCTTCCCCTCTCTGGGGAGGCAGCCCTGGATCGTGCTGCTCTCAGCCAGAAAACCAGCCAAAAAGGAAGGAAACCGAGCAGGGGACAGTCAGTATCACCAGGACCCAATGCCACCCCAATCTCACCAGTCTGCTTCTCGCCCCCCTTTCATCCCCAGTAGCCTCCGTGCAGGGATTGCCGACCCCATCCTGGTCATGTCACCTCCTCCACTCCCACCCGGCCTTCCGCAGCCTCTGCGCAGCAGCCCCCACCCTCCCCCCAGGCCCTAGTCAAGCTCCTCAGGGTGTGTCTCCTCGTGGCCACTGCTTGGAGGGTGTATGTTCGCCAGTGGTCTCCAGACCCCAGAGTAAGCTTTGAAAACACAAGCCAACCCTTGCTGGAAACCCCGCCAGGCCCTAGGGCCCTACCTCTCCAGCCCCACTCCCTGTTCTCAGGGTGTCTTTCACGTGGCCCGAGCCCTCAGCCTGGCCCCTCCTTCTGCTCCCACTTCCCGGAGGCCCCCCGGGGGGGGGTCCGGGAGGCGCCTCTGGCATCTTTGGTGCTGTCTTTTCTCAGCTGCGTACTAGAAGGGCCAGGACCCTGCCTGCAGCAAGGGCGGCTCTGGGTGGGTCTTCGAGGGGGTCTGGTTGACTGGGTTTCCTCCTGCTTCTCAGGACCCCAGCCCTAGGAGAGCTGCCCCTTGCTGTCAGCTGGCAAGAACCTGGAGTGCAGCAGGGCCAGCCAGATCCTCCGCAGAGGTGGGGGCTGGGGGTCCTTTCTCAATCTTCTTCCTGCCCCAGCAACTTCCTGCCCCAGAGACAGGCATGGCCACTCCAGCCACAGCGCTTCACCCTCCTGGCCACGTCCTCAAGCAAACGGGAAGACTGATCTTGGAGAGCCTCTGCCTCAAGTAGCAAACCTTCCTGAAGCCAGCACCCAGGACCCCAGGATGGCTCGGGGCTCCGAGGCAGGCGCTGCCCCTCCCTCCACTTTGCAGCCTCAGGGACATCACGGCCACAGTGGCTGGAGCCACATCAGGGCCTCACCGCACCTCATAGGCAGCTGCAGCTGGGGTCTGAAGCTGAGCGGAGTCCAGTCCTAGTGAGGGTCCCCAGGGGAAGGCATTTCACAGATTCCACCCCCAGGGGCCTGGCTGGGAGCAGCTCCTCCCACGGAGAGGAGGGAGCCACCCGTGGGGACAGGCAGCCAGCTGGGATACAGCAGGAACAAAGTCCTGAGGCAGGGTGGGCATGGGTGGCGGGTGGAGGCTGAGGCTAGACCCCTGAGAGCCATTCGCCCTGGTCAGCCCGGAGGCCTTGATGACCTGACACCGACTTTGGAGGCTCCGAGGCTCCCGGTCAAGTGCGGCTCCTTGGGGCCACTCCCACATATCCTGCCCCAGCAGCTGGGTGGGCACCCCCTCACCCTCACACATACCATGAGGCTGGACTTCTGGTCCTTACCCTGCCCAGAGAAGGTGGAGGATGCCCAGGTCACACACTGGCCTGGTGGAGCCACGGGAGCCGCACAGCACCTCCATTCCTAGAGGTGTCAGCCTGGGAACGCCTGAGGCCACCGGAGGTGAGGGCAACCGGAAGTCACTTCCCTCCTCGGGGGATGCAGCCACATCATCTTCCCCTCTGCCCTGTCAAACTTGCCCTGCTGACCACTAGTCTGCCTGCCTGGCTAGGGCCCCCAGCACTATCTGCCCAGCTATCAGCAAACCGCCCTGGGCAGTGCCAGCCACTAGCCCCACTGGAAAGGGGCTTCCCTTTCTGGCCTCAAGTAGGAGGAGAGGAAGCAGCTGGGGTCAGGGAGGGACATTTCTGAGAGAAGACATGAGTGCTGAGCTTCCTGGCCTGCCTCCTCTGGCTCTGGGCCTGGTCTCCAGGCAGGGCTGGGTCCCCACCTTCCACCCAGGCCCCTCAGGCCAGCTTTTCTGAATCCTTCCCCATCACCCTCCTAATGGTGACAAATTGGGCCTTTTGCTTGGACCTGCCTCGGGTGCCAGCTCTTCGGGGCCCAAAGCCCTGGGTGGCACAGGGAGGCCAGGCTGACTCCACCCTTGCACCAACACACATCTTTAAGAAGAGCAGCTGCAGAGAAAGAAAGCACTTTCGTTTAGGGAGCGGACAGCCGGCAACTCAGCGCTCAGCAGCTCCTTCCCCACCAGGCCTTGGCGCTCCTATCTACCACTGCCGGGGCCACGGAGACCAGGCCCAGGAGCAGCTGGGTCCCTGCTGCCAGGTGGCAGGCAGCGGTGGCTGTCACAGCGCAGTCTGCAGGGGGAAAGGAGGAGACTGATGGAAACCTGAAGCGTTTCGTGTGAGGCTGAAGCAAAACAGTCTGCTATTATCTGATTGGAAACTCTGCCAACCGGAGAGCAGCTGCCAGACTGATGGGCACACTAGCCTCCAATGCTCAGTGGAGAGTTATACGCAGGTGGGAAGAGTGACAAGCCACCTTCGAAGAGCCTGATACAGCCCGTCCGCCGCCCGCTTCACTTCCCTGCCCAGGAGTGCTTGGACAGGCCCAGGTGGGCACCACCAGGCATGGGCACTCAAACATGGCCCTGTGCTTCCTGAGTTCCCAGGCAGGAAGAGCAGGCAGACAAGTCACCATGGATGGGTCAACATGCATGGTGACCACTGACCAGGCTGCGGGCTCAGGAAGGCACCCAGCTCAGGGTGGAGTTGGGGGTGGCCAGGACGGGTACCCTGAACACCAAGCAGGACAGACACTTTTGTCTTTTTTTTTTTTTTTTTTTTTAATATAAAGACGGGGTTTCACCATGTTGGTCAGGCTGGTCTTGAACTCCCAACTTCAGGTGATCCGCCCCCCTTGGCCTCCAAAGTGCTTGGATTACAGGCGTGAGCCCAGCTAACACTTATGTCTTCAGTCAAAATTGCTTCTGAGGGAGAGTGGCAAGTTGGGCCAGGCAGGTGAGCTGCTACCCCTGGGCACCTGCCCGTGGCCTTGCCCTCTGCCCTGTGACCTGTCTGCTCTTGCACCGAATGCCTGGCCCAGGGTCCAGTACACAGGCACCCAGTGTTGCATGAGGGAGCCCGGGGCTGGGAGGCAGCCTTCTGAGGGAGGTCCATCACTGCTCCAGAGGCAGAGGCCAATGTAAGTGGCCGAGGTGCACCACTGTCCCAGACTCCAAGGCTGTGAAACAAAGCCAAGGCCCACCCACCACTCCAGGCTCCCAGACTGGCCCCTGACCCCTTCCCACTTTGTCCAGGGGCAGCCAGCAGCGAGGGCCCACCCCTATGCCTGGCTCGGGACAGTGGGCAGGGCTTCAGGGGCAGGCCAGGGCGTGGGGACTCGGGCCCTCAAATGCCACGGAAGAGCATCACTAGATTACAACACCTCTGCACCGAGGCTGAAGGAACTCCCCCAAACGGAGCTGCCCATCCAAGCAGAGTCATCGGCAGGGAGGCCCCAGCTGGGGCCTGGGGACCTGGCCTCCCATGAGTTAGACCTACTTTCACCCCATTTCACAAGGAGGAAGCTGACGCCCTCAGACGAAGCCTGCTCCAAGCCCAGAACTCAGCTTCCCTCTGGGGCCTGGGAGAAGTTCTGTGCCGCTCCCCACGGCCCCTGCCTCGCTGCCTCAGCCCTGTGTGTCATGGCACGCACGCTGCCTGCCTGGGGGTGTTGCCTGCCAGCCCGGCAGACCCTGGGTTGGGGATCTGGTCTCCCTCTGCACGCTCGAGCAGACAGGCACCCCACACTCCACCCAGCCGCCTGGAGCAGGCTCGGCAGGTGCGCGGTAAACAACTGATTCACAAGGAAGCAGAGGGCCCTTCTTGGAATCAGCTCGGTTGCAGGGATGGGGGTATGGATACCACAAGGGTGCTCTGCAAACCCCTTGGGGGTTCTCTGATCTCCCCAGGCCACAGCTCTAGGTGGCCGAGCCCACACTCTTCCCAGAGGACAGCTGGCAAAGATGGACCAGATATGACTGGAACCCATGAAGAAAGCGCCAGTCAACTCTGGGTGTTGGGGGCCAGCGGTTCCAGCATGCTCTGTCACCTGGGGCAGAGGGCCTGACTGCTCTTGTGGCCTTGGAGGTTACAGAGCCCGGGGAGAAGAGATGAGACCAGGGGAGGGCACCCATGTCCACTCCTGGGAGCCTGTGCCACCTCGAGCTCCTCACCCTGGACTCCTGTCTGACCCAGGTCTCCACCTGCTCCGAACCTGGGCACACGCTTCTCTCGCATCACCAGGAAGGGTAATTGCAGTCAGGAGCCTAGCACAGAGCCCAAATCCAACAGTGTGGCCCAGAGCCAGGGGCTTCTGTCATTCCATTTTGCAGAATAGGAAACTGAGGGTCAGGAAGTACAATTCACAATTCACCTACGAGACTCAGGTGTCCTGACCCGTGGTCGAGAGGCAGTGCCTTGCTCTCGGCACTGTCCTGTCTGGCTCTGATGCACCAGCCAAGGACTGGTGAGGAGGGTTCCAGTGCCCCAGGGAGCAGGGCCAGCCTGTGAGCCCGAAATGCTCCCCACTATTCCCTCTGGGTGGAAGAATGCAGAGGCCTCTGGGGAGGGGCCGCCTATCCTGGAGGAAGGATTCCAGGGTCTGCGTGGCCCCCCTCCTCGACTCCCAGCCCCTCTGTGCCCTCACCACACCTGCTGTGCACAGGCCTCTCCCGTCAAACTGGTCTGCCACCCTCCCCCGCCCGCCTTTGGCTCAGTCTGCCTGTACCTGCATGGCTGCCTGCCAGGGCTCAGAGCCCTCCTCCTGACTGCACGCCCTGCATTCACTGGCTCATTGCACCTGGGGTGGGGCAGCTCCCACCTTGGGGCAAATGCGGAGCCTTTTCCCTGCCAGCCTGCCCTTGTTCTCACTCGCCCGGGCTGCACAGGGATGCCCAAGCCACCTGGGTTATTAAAGAACCATATACTCATGTGCTCCGGGCTTAGAGGCCAGACAGTGAGGAGGGCAGAGCATGCCATACATAGTCATAGACCCGGGGTGTCCCCACAAGGAAGTTTTGAAGACAGAACCCAGGAAGACTCAGGGGCTGCCCAACACTGGCCACTCCTGATGGACTCAGGCCTTTGCCCAGGAGACCAATGTGGGCAGGAACCCAGGAGCCTGCCCTTTACCCCAGGCCTCTCCAGGCCAGGCCCTGCCCCCATCCCACCTGAGCAGAGGTGGCTCCGCTGTTCCTGCTGTCAAGCCAGGACATACAGCGGCCCCAAGGCCCAGGGAAAGCACCTCCAGTGACCCATTGTTACTGAATACCAAGCACATGCCACCACCACCACCATCCCCATCATGGATACTCAAAGCCACCCACAAGGCACAAAGTGGTTCACAGCCTTCAGGTTGTGAATGAGAAAATGGAGGTATGGCAGGGGGAAGCTTCCTGGCCATGATCACACAGCTGGAAAGTAGTGACATCTGAGTTCACACCCAGGACCCCAGCAGAGTTCATGACCTTCCTCCCCGCCCCTTAGGAACCAGGGCTGGCCAACTTGCCTCTCTCGGCCCCTGGGCTTCCCGTCTGTGGGCCTGCTCGTGTGCAGGGGGTGGGGAGCTCGGGCTGACTCAGTGCCTTGCTTCCTCCATCCATGTGGGCAGGAAGGGCCGAGGCAGGCCCAGAGCCTGCCCTCCCTCCCTCTACCTCTCCAGGCCAGCCTCCTTGGTGGGTTCCCCCATGACCCTGGAGGCCTGGGGACTCCCCGAACGGCCAGGCTCCCTGTCAGCACCCTTCTCACCAGATGTTCCTGGCTGCGAGTTCCTGGGCACAGCTGCCTACCTGTCTTCCTTCTCCCTGCCCCCTCCAGTGTGTGCCCCATGCGGGCACAGAGCCAGACAGTGGGAGCCTGGCAGGGAGAGGGTGTGGACAGAGTCCTCATTCCCTTGCAGCCATCATCCCAGGCCCCCTGTTCTGCCAGGAGTGGCGTGCTGGGAGTGGGGCCCTGACACGGGCTCCAGCAGGGCCCCTCGAGGGTGTCTGGGTAAAGGACACAGTGGACAGAGTGGGAAGAACCAGGAGCGGGTGGAGCCCAGCCCCTCCTCTGGTCCCACGGGGCCTGAGCCAGTGAGGGCAGCGGCTCACTCAGGCACAGGGAGTTGGTGCAGGGCTGACCTGAACCCACAGTCTTGCTTCGGTCAGGAGGAGGACATCAGCCCTGCCTTCAGGCGGTTGTGGAAAGAATTCCACACGTGTCATCACCGACCTGTGTCACCTGCAGGGTCACACACGTGTCGTCCAGGCAGGCTGTCCACACGGCCATCCCAGCAGCCCACACGGAGCACCCCCCCCCACACAGCCACTCCAAAGGACTTAAGTGTGGCCGCTAGACCAGGAGGCACAGCTGTCCCCAGTGTTGGCAGATGAGCAAACTGAGGCACAGACAGGGGACAGGAGGTGCTCACAGAGCGCCCGGCACCAGGCGCAGAGGCCCAGAGCAGCTGGAAAGTGCTGGGCTGCCAAGGGAAGGGGCTGTCCCCGCCCCCTAACTCCTCCGTCCCTCTGCCATCCGCTGAGATTCCCTGTTGCCCAGGAGAGTCGCAGACGCCCGGATATCAGTCACTCACACTTCAGTGTGAATCAGCGTCAGTGGGAGGCTTTTCTCGCCCTCGGTGAAGCGCGGCCGCGGGAAGGAAAAGTCTGGATTCCGCGGAGTGCGGAGAGCAAGTGCCCGCCGCCGCCTGTGAGTCTTTCGGGGAGGGTCGCGTAAGGGGACCCCGCCGCGGGGCCAGAGGGGAGCGAGGGAAGCGAAACAGACGCGTCGCATCGCCTGTCATCCCTGAACCCCCGGAAAGGGACACTCGGCCCCCGCCCCGAAGCCGCGCTCCCTCCGGCAGTGCCCGCCCCCGTGCCAGGCCCCGTGCGCCTTGCGGCGAGGACACGGAGGCCCGGGGGCCTGGGAGGCCGCTGCTCACCCGAGATCCCCGAGACCCGCTAGGACCTGCCGGGATCCCGAGATTCCACCAAGATCCCCAAGACCTCCGGAGACCCGGCGAGACCCCCGAGACCCCCCCCAGACTGCCGAGACCCGCCCCCCGAGACCTGCCAAGACCCTGAGACTCCCCCGAGACCCGCCCAGACCCCTCGAGACCCGCCAAGACACCCCCAGACCGCCGAGACCCGCCGCGGAGGCTTACCCGCCGAGCGCTGTCCTGGCCCGCCGGCCCTGGGTCGAGGCGCCTGCTCGGCTGGGCAGCCAGGCGCTCCCGCCCGCGGGGTCCGCTGCCCGCCGCCCGCCGCCCACAGCTCGGTCCCGCCCCGGCCCGCGCCCCTCCTGGCCCCGCCCCCTCCTGGCCCCGCCCCCGCCCGCCCTCCTCCTGGCCCCGCCCCGGGCCGGCACCGCCTCTCCCCGGCCGCTCCCGCACTCCTTGGAGTCGGAGCTGGGCATGGGGCGGGCCGGGACCTCAGGGTGGGCGGGGACTGCACGTGGCCTCCGCCGCCTGGGAGGAGGCCCCTGGGGCCTCAGGCCCGCGTTGAAGCTGGCTCAGGTGCCAGGTCCACAGTAGGCGCTCAGTACCCGCCGGTGAGCGAGGCAGCCTGTCTGTTCCTCCTGCGTGTCCCTCCCTGTGACAGCCCCGTGCCCAGCGATGTAGGTGGAAAAGGTGCTGTCCACCCCCACAACCCCGTGGTCCTGATCCTGGGTGACCCCACCCCTGCCCGTGAGTGCGACTCTGGTCCAGGCCAAGACAGGAGCGGAGAAGGTAGGGGGGGCCTGCTGGGCACCAGGGAAGCTTGTCTGTTTCCACTTGGCCTCCAGGGTACTTTTCAGCCACTTCTGACCTCGCCTTGGACCAGGTCTGGACCCCAGTGGCCCAGAGGTCTTCTCGGAGGCTGGGAGGCGAAGGAGACCGGGTGCTTTTCCCTTGGCCTCCTCTGAGGCTCCCTTTCCTCCACCATCACCCTCTCCCACCTAATAGTAGACCTATAGACCCAGATTCCTCGGTTAAGGGCAGGGGCCAGGAGAGCAGGGGGCTTCCTGGGAGGAAATGGCCTCCTTGGGGAGCCCTCAGGGCCAGGTAGGTGGAGGGAGCTGTGGAGAGAGTGAAGGTGATGGAGAGACCAGGCAGGGACTGCAGAGCTTGAGGGTGAGCCGAGTCCCCCACTGCGGAGGTCAACTGCTTGGAGCATGGTGGGGGACTCCTCCCCATGAGGAGTAGGGACTGGACCCCAGGTCCCAGGGCCCAGGAAGCTGTGAACAGAAGGAGGACAGGTTCTTGCTGGGAACCCAAGGGAGCTGGAGGTGGGTGGTGGTGACCTGGCCCTGTCTGACCCTCTGTGCTGTGTACAAAGGGCCAGAGTCCCTCAGGCAGCAATGACGGGCTGGATTGGCTACTCCAAATCAGGCAGGGGCAGGGGCGTCCAGGGCTGGCCCTGCAGCAAGTGAAGGACTGGCTTTGGGTCCTACAGGTTGAGATACCTGAGGGCCTCCAGGAGACATTGCCAGGCCAAGCAGTTGCCCAGGGTTGCAGCTGGACGGAGCGTGGGCCGAGTGAGTCACTGTCCACCTGTCCCTGAGCTGCCCATCAGTGGTTTCCAGGCCTCAGAAAGAGGATCCCTGGCCACAGTAACCCTCCTCCCTGCTGGAGAGACACACCTGGGGCCAGAGAGGTTAACTGGGGAGGGGAGTAAGTGGGAGGAGCTAGAAAACTAGGTGGCCAGGCCCAGAGTCCAGACAGAAAGGAGGGACCAGTGCCGACCAGGAAGTGACCAGGACCAAGTCAGGGCCGCTGGAGAGGAAGGGACAAAGCAGGGGAGGGTACAGGAGAGTCTTCAGACAACAGGGCCCTTTTGCCCATCTGTGAAATGGAGGGGGGCCTCTACCGGGAGACAGCAGGAGAGGGAGTGGGACATGAGAGCAAGCAGATACCCCACCCGGCCCACGGCTACCCCTCACCCGACGCTGGGGCTGTGACTCTACCCTCAATGGCCTATCTCTCAGGGCTGAACTTAGACCCCAGCGATGGAGGAGATAGATGCTGGCTGGCTGGGGCACTCGCCCTCTGGGGTGCCTGCTCACATCACCACCTACAGGTCTCCTGGGCCTGGCTGCCCAGGTCTCAACTCTGCTCGTCCCAGCCTCAGGTAGCCTGCAACTCTTCTGCCCATCCCACACTGTAGACTGTCTCATCTTTTCCTAGGCAGAAGGAAGGGGTAGGAACACAGCCATTGTGGGGCTCAGCTCCATCCTGTGCTCAGTGCTGCTGCTGTCCGCACCCCACGGGACTGCCTAACTCCTGTAAGAGGCCCCATGCGGAGGAGGCTGCAGGCTAGGCCGGGATGGGGCTCCTGACAAAACATTCATGACCCTGGGGCTGGACCTGTTGATATCCCTGATGTCCAGTTCCATGAAAGAGATGCCTGGCCCCACACCAGACCCCAGGAACCCCAAGATGATACAGGGAAGTCCCTACCCTGTGGCTCATGGGAGGAGCAAATGGACATGAGCAGATGCCATCGGGTCACAGCAAGTGTCCTGTTCCCTGAGGGGCAGCAGGGGGGAGGGGCAGAAACCAGGAGTGGAGTGGAACAAAGCCGCAGATGGGTGCCACCTCGCCAGGGCCTGACTGCAGGGCAGGGTGTGCAGGGCTGGCCTTGGGATGCCAGGTCTAGAGCTGATGAAGCAGGGCCACTACAGACTGGACACACCAAGGGCCCAGAAAATGATCCCCCAGTAATGCAAATCCGCCTCTGTGCGGGGCACCTCGTTCAAACGGGGAACAGGCTGCAGCCTCCACCTTGGAGAGAGTTTGACACCCCATGTTACTCCCCTTCTACCTCACCAGTCCAACCCCAGGGTGTGGGCGGAAGGAACCCTAGTTAGGGCCTCAGGGCAGCTCCCAGCAACCCATCCTAACAAGAAGCTGCTGGAGGCTGAGGCCAGAGCCTCTGGGCACACAGGAATTCCTGCTGCAGCTCACAGGGGGCGCCGGTGAGGAAGACGACCTCGCCAACTGGGAGGGTGTGCAGGGCAGGTGAGCAGAGGTGAGGTGAGGACCCCAGGCTGGCAGGGAGCTGGGGAGCAGGCCTCTGCAGGGCACATCGGTGGTAGAAGCCCATGGTGATGCCCCAACCACAAAGGTTCCCGCCACACCCGTCCCAGTGTGCCATCGGCCATGCCGCTGATTTGGCAGGACTTAGAACCTGCAGAGGCAGCTGCTGTCTGGGGGTGGGGCAGGGCCCTGCCGAGGACGAGGTTGGCGGTTAGGATAGGGAGGGTGAGACCTGCCGCTGGCCTCAGGGTCACAGGCCTCCCAGCAGGGGCTTTATGCGCCAGGGACCCCTCCAGGTCTCTTCCTCCTTCCCAGCCAGCAAGACCTGGAGTCCTCCACATTGACGCCTCTCCTCTCACCCCGCATCCCGTCCACCCTGAAGGTTCCATCGGCAAAGTGCCCCTGGAATCCCGCCCTTCTCAGCCCCTGCCTGCTTCATCCTCCCTCTCCTGCCCTCGCCTGGCAGTGTCCATGTCACACCAGAGGGGTCCAGTCACAGTGTGAGTCAGGTCATGTCACTTCACTCAGAACTTTCCATAGCTCCCGACTCCCCCAGGGCAAATGCCTTCTGTCCTTGCACGGGCGGGGCCCAGACGAAGCCTGCGCCACTGGCCTGCGCCCTGAGTCCTCGCTCCGGAGCCTGCTCTGCGCTGGCCGCACTGGCCCCATCTCCTCCAGCTCCGCAGGCGCATTCCCGCCTCAGCATCTTTGGACTTGCCATCCTTGTCCCTACATGCCCTTGCTGGGTGTGCCTGGGGACCTTACTTCCCTTGGTCTGGGCTCTGCTTCCTGGGGAACCTAAGGCATGAATCAGACTCCCAGTGCTTGGTTGGTGAATAAACAGACAAAGGCCTCAAGGGGCAGCCCCAAGGAAGGGCTTAGGTAGGTTTTTTGTTTTGAGATCGGGTCTCACACTGTCGCCCAGGATGGAGGGCAGTGGCAGCTAGGGTCTCACCATGTTGCTCACACTGGTCTCACACTACTGGGCTCAAATGACCCGCCCACCTCAGCTCCCACAGTTCTGGGATTACTGGCATGAGCCACTGTGCCCATCCTAGCCAGGTTTTGGGCAGAGCTGCCAATTGGGTCCCATATCCAGAGGACCTTGGAAGCATGAACCCAGCCCTCCAGCCTGTCGCTGTCCCCAGGAGTGGCCCTGCAGTGATACTGTGTACCACCTCACCAGGCCGCCTTGCTAGGGCAGGCAATTCCTAGGTAAAGCTAAGGCTGCCCACCTGCTTCCTTGGGGACAGGAGGGGACAGGTTCTCACCCTACCTCCCCCAATCTCCACTCCTTGGGGTAGGCTATTTGGAGCCATCCCACAGAGATCCCAGGCCACACAGCCCAGCACTGGAGGGAGGGGCAGAGGAGGGTGTCGGGAGGACGTGGCTCGTGGGAAGAGGAGTTTGAGGAGGAGGGCTGGGCCTCACATGCAGGTGTCAGGTTGGCTCTGAGGACAGGGCCGGGAGCTGGCATCTCTTCCAGGAGGCTGGGCTGGCAGCAGGCACTCTGGCAGGGAGGTGGGCTGGACAGGAGCCGCCCCCCGGGCTCTGGGCCATCTCTGCATCCCAGCCAAGCCTGGCCGTCTCACACGTTGCCCTGGGTGGGATGGGGAGTGGTTTCTCCTTTGCCGAACGAAGGGGAAAGCAGCAGCCCGGGGCTGGAGGGGGGCAGTGGATGGTGGATGGGATTGTAGGACCTGTGTGCTGGGTGATGGGGGAGGCGTGGAGGCCTGCTCAGGTCTCAGCCAGACCCCAAGCCAGAGTTCGATGCGCGCTGCCCTCCCCTCTGCCTCCACTGCCCTCCAGCGTCATCCCAGGAAAGCCAGCTCAGTAGCATTACTCCAGGGACCTACCTCCCCAGACCCCCACAGTCATGCCCAGATGCCCACCTACATCCCAGGTCTCACCCACCACACTGCCCAGAGCCGGCCTTCCTTACCACCCCATGCCCAGCCCCAGGCAGGGCTCTGCCAGTCTCTCTGGTCCCCAGGATGGTCCAGCACGGGGCCCTGCTCAGAAAACATCCTCAGCGGTAGCTCCAGCCTGTGGGCTTCTGGCCAGCTGCCCTCGGTGAGCCTGCGGAGGGCCGGGCCCACAGCCAGCTCACCCATTGCCCCTCGTGCCTGGGACAGGGCTGGCTTCCTGGCCAGCCTGAGAGCTGGTGAAGGCTGCCGAAGGCGGAGAAGGCTCTCTGGGCACAGTGGGACTGAGCCGGGCTCCCACAGCCTCGGAGGACTCTCCTGGCAGAGGCACAGCCCTGGAGGGCGGAACAAGGGAAGTGGAGCCAGAGCTCACACCAGGTCAAGGGCCAGCAAGCACCACCAGGCCACCAGCACTCCCCAGGCAGGCCTGCCCTGCCCACCTGGCCGCCACACTCCTAGCCCAGGTCGGCTGCTGGCTCTGTCCTCTGCGGTTTGTTTAAGTTAGTTTTCTACATAAAGTGAGGGTGTCAGGCAGGTCCTACTAGGAAGCTCTATTTTGTAACACCAGGTCTGTGGGTGGAGGACACAGGACCCACGCACGCACTGGCTTTTCTATTTTTGCATCCACCCTGCTCTCACCCCCGGAGACAAATTTGGAACTTGAAAGCAGCTCATTCTATTCCGGGGCCACTTCCGGCCCCTGAGTGCTGTGGGTGGCAACTGTTTGTACACAACAGCCTGCCACACCCACCTCCCTCCAAAACACCCCCTCTCCTGGCACGCCCCCACCCCCACCACCGTCCCCTGCCAGCCACGTGACCTTCAGAAATGCACTGAGGTCTGGAAGGGGAAGCCACGTGGGGCTTGGGAAGGGGAAGTTGTGGCCTTCAACAGTGGTGGGGTTCCTATGTCACCCCAAGGGGTCCCCATGTCACCCCAAGGGGTCCCCACCTATCACCCCAGCCCAGGGTTAGGAGGGGCAGCCAGTCCTTCCCCAGCCAGTGCTGGACGCCGAGACATGAGTGTGCAAGGTGGCCTGCATGGCAGCAAAGCCCCTCATGACCAGAGGCAGAGGGAACATGGGAGCAGATAGATGAGCCTGGGAGGGCTCCTGGGAGAGGGGACCCCAGAAGAGACTTGAGAGCTGCTCCCACCTCGGCTCCCCAGGCCTCTCCCAGGCCCCTGGCAGGACCAGGCTACCTCAGCAGGAGTGAATGAGGGACTTACCCCACCGGGCACCCGGAACTCCCCGCCCCACCTGGCCTCATGTGGGTTCTGAAGGGGTCTCACCAGGCCTTCAGCCACCTGCCCAGCCCAGGGCCCAGGGCCCACTTCCTCCCCACTTCCATTTCTTCCTCCTCGGGAGTGGACCTTGGCCTTCATTCCACATGTGTGGGTCCCCTAAACCAAGCTGGCCAGCCCTATAGGCCCCCAGCTACGGCCCTGAGAACATCCCCTTCCAAAAGTGCCACCCTCCACCCGACTACATGGACTGTCATGTGCAAACCCCCAACACTGTGATGCCCTACAGTGCCACCTCTCCACCGAGGGGCACCCCTGATGTGTACAGCCTGGGGCCCACCACAGCAGCTCTGGCCAGTGGCCCTGCCTCTGAGCCCCCAGCCTGCACTGCCCCTCCTGCCAACCTCTGACTGGGGGTGAAGCTGGAAAGATGAGCTACCCCACCCAGCCCAGAGCTAGCAGGTGAAGACTCGGGACCCAAAGGGTGGGGACTTCCCCATCACACTGAGGAGGCGGCAGGGGAGGAGGGGGGTGCTGCTGACGAAGAACTGAGCAAGGTCTGGCCTGTGATAGTGTGAGGCCCAGTCGGGGATGAGCACAGCCTTGGCCCCCCAGAGCACCTGCCGTGCCAGGTACAACCCAGGTGCTTTTCACGGCCTCACATCTTCTTGTCTCTAAAGCCACTTACCAGCCCGGTTGACACGGTGAAACTCCATCTCCACTAAAAACACAAAAATTGGCTGGGCGTGGTGGCTCACACCTGTAATCCAAGCACTTTGGAGGCCAAGGCGGGCGGATCACCTGAGGTTGTGAGTTCAAGACCAGCCTGACATGGTGAAACCCCATCTTAAAAAAAAAAAAAAAAAAAAAAAAACACAAAAATTAGCTGGGTGTGGTGGCACACGCCTGCAATCCCAGCTACTCTGGAGGCTGAGGCAGGAGAATCCTTGAACCTGGAAGGTGGAGGTTGCAGTGAGCCGAGATAGCACCACTGCCGTCCAGCCTGGGCGACAGAGCGAGACTCTGTCTCAAAAAAAAACGAAACGAAAAGAAAAACTTTACACAAATTAAATTTAGCAGAGTTTTTTTGAACAATGAAATAATTCCTGAATTAGGCAGCACCCCAAACCAGCAGAGGCTCAGAGAGCTCCATCCAGCAACCTTAGGCAAGCAGTACTTATAGACAGAAAAAGGAAATGACACAGAAATGCCCAGTTGGCTACAACGAGGCACTTGCCTTCTTTGAATCTGCCTGAGTACTCTGCAGCCTGTGACTGGCTGAAAGCTCAGCTGCTCAGATGGGCCAAGACTCAGTGACTTCTTCCAAAGAGTCCCGTGACTATAGCAAACCCATACGTAACTTAATCTGCAAACACACCGCAGCCTGGGAGTATATTCAGGGGAATATTCCAGGGAGGGGAAGGGGTTCTTATTCCTGGGAGTATATTCAGGCTGCAGTTTGTTTGCAGATTAGGTTAGGATTTGCCATATGCTGAGGAAGCTTTAGGCCAAATTTAAGTTAATTTAACCTTCCCCGCTTTTAGTCAGCCTCTCAATTTTGAGAGAGTAACTGAAACCTTGGGCACTGACATCATTTTCTGTCACCATCATAATGGACGTGTTTGGTCTCAGTGTGAAATTCATAATTCACAATGCCAAGTTAGTTAGATGATGATGTTTTCTTCATGTTTTGTTCCTCTAACTTGATGAGACCGTTCAATGTACGAAGGATGGCTGCATACAAGCATATAAGACACTTGAGGGGACAGTGCACCAGGAGACTGTTCTGATGGCTTCGGGAGGATGAGATGAGAAACCGAGGCACACTCCTTCACAGGAGGCTCTATGAACCAAAATCATCAAAACCAAACAGCTCAAAGTTTAGGCAATGACGATCGTTCAACAGCATTCAAGTCCAGTGGGTCTTTCTGTGGAACAGGATGGTGATTAAGAACCACAATTGGCGGGGCGTGGTGGCTCACACCTATAATCCCAGCACCTTGGGAGACTGCGGCAGGTGGATCACCTGAGGTCAGGAGTTCAAGACCAGCCTGGCCAACATGGTAAAATGCTGTCTGTACTGAAAATGCAAAATTAGCTGTGCATGGTGGCGCATGTCTCTAATCCCAGCTACTTGGGAGACTGAGGCAGGAGAATGGAGAATTGCTGGAACTCAGGAACTGGAGGAAGATTGTGCCACTGCACTCCAGCCTGGGCGACAGAGCAAGACTCTGTCTTAGAAAAAAAAAAAACAACGCAATAGTGCGGAGATGGTGGGTAGGAGGCAGGACTGACATGCAGCTTTCACTTGGATGGACAGAGAAGCATGAGGAGACCCACACTGTGAACTTTTGCTCCAAGAACTACAGCAGGAATATACCAGGAAAGCCAAGAGAATCCACAGACCCTTTGAAGAAGGTGGATTGCCTGCAGGCTCCATGGGACAGCTGAGGAACTCCAAAGACAAAGAACATAATTTCTTGGGAGCTCTATGGCCCTGCTCACCACCTGATTATTATATGTAAATTTTCAGTGTGACAAAAGAAGTAGCACTTGAATGTTAATTTCCGCAGCAAGGCAATTTACTTCTATAGAAGGGTGTGTTTCACAGATGGAGCAATGGTGAGAGCACACCTGGACAGGGAGGGGAGGGGTTCTTATTGCTGACGCAGGTCACCCCTACTGCTGTGCTGTTCCCCTGTTGGCTAGGGTTGGACCGCACAGTCTAAACTAATTCCGATTGGCTATTTTAAAGAGAGCAGAGGTACGAGCCTCTTTTAAAGAGAGGTACGAGCCTATTTTAAAGAGAGCAGAGGTACGAGTGGCGGGGTGGGTAGTTTGACGGGAAGGATGGTTACGGAACAGGTCAGAGCAGGTGACCAGGGGTACAGATGTGAACTACTGATTAGAACTGGTGGGAAAGTTGTTTACCGAAACTAGAAGCAAGGGGACGCAGAGAACCAGCAAGTTAAACTTTAAAATGGAAAATTAAAGATAAGAGAACTGAACATAATGACATACTGATTCTCTGAAGAGAAACTTGGAGTTCACTGTTATCTAACATGACCCTACCATTGCTGGGGCGCTTCTGAAAGCACCACCTCCTGGCTGGAGGCCACCCAACACAAAACCAGTGCACCTAACAAAAATACAACCAAGGACGCTCACCGAGCCCATGTCACTCCCCTGCTGCCTCCACTGGAGCAGGTCCTGGTATCCACAGCTGAGAGACCTAAAGACAGATCATATCCCAGGACTCCCTGCAGACACTCCCCAGTACCAGTCCAGAGCCTGGTAGCTCTACTGGGTGGGTAGATCAAGAAGATGAATAACAATCACTGCAGTTCAGCTCTCAGGAGGCCCCATCCCCAGGAGGAGGGGAGAGCACCACATTAGGGAGCACTCTGTGGGACAAAGGAATCTGAACAGCAGCCCTTGAGTCCCAGATCTTCCCTCTGACATAGCCTACACAAATGAGAAGGAACCAGAAAAACAATTCTGGTAATATGACGAAATAAGGTTCTCTAACACCCACAAAAGATCACACTAGCTCACCAGCAATGGATCCAAACCAAGACAAAGTCTCTGAATTGCCAGAAAAAGGATTCAGAAGGTTGACTCTTAAGCTAATCAAGGAGGCACCAGAGAAAAGTGAAGTCCAATGTAAATAAATTGAAAAAATGATACAGGGTGTGAATGGAAAAATCTCCAGTGAAATAGATAACACGAATTTAAAAAAATGATCACAACTTCTAGAAATGAAGGGCACACTTAGAGAATTGCAAAATGCGTTGGAAACTCTCAGCAACAGAGAAGAAAGAAAGAAGTAGAAGAAAGAACTTCAGAGCTTGAAGACAAGGCTTTTGAATTAACCCAGTCCAACAAAGGCAAAAACAAAGAATTTTTAAAAAACAAACAAAGCCTCCGAGAAGTTTGGGATTGAGTCAAATTAGCCAAGCACCACACAAATTGCTAAAAGGAGCTCTAAATCTTGAAACAAATCCTCAAAACACACCAAAATACAATTTCCTTAACTCACAGTCTCAAAGGACCTGTAAAACAGCAACACAATGGAAAAAAAAAAAACAAAGTATTCAGGCAACAGACAGCATGATGAATAGAATATTACCTCACATCTCACTACTAACATCGCATGTAAATGGCCTAAATGGTCCACTTAAAAGATACAGAATGGCAGAATGGATAAAAATGCGCCAAACCAGTATCTGCTGTCTTCAAGAGATTCACCTGCCACATAAGGACTCACATAAACTTAAAGTAAAGGGGTGAAAAAAAAATTCCATGCAAGGCCAGGCACGGTAGCTCATGACTGTGATCCCAGCACTTTGGGAGGCCAAGGTGGGCAGGTCACCTGAGGTCAGGAGTTCGAGACCAGCCAAACATGGAGAAACCCTGTCTCTACTAAAAATACAAAATTAGCTGGGTGAAACTCCATCACAAAAGAAAAAAAAAAAGATATTCCATGAAAATGGACACCAAAAGTGAGCATGTCAGGTCTCCATATGCAAGCCCAGAACCTGAAAGTCTGAAGTCCTACTTGCCTACGATAATCATCTCTCACCCCCAGCCTGAGTTCCCCATTGTCCCTGATCACCCAGCAGAGCTTCCCCCCCCCACAAGCCCCTCACCCCGCCCTGCCATCTGAACTGTTACTATGGTAATGCTCTTACCCCACCGCCCATTGCAACTGAACTTACGGTAATGTATACTCCTTGCCCCTACCCCCACCACTGTAACTGATCTTACTCTGTAACTTTCCACTGCCCACCCCAAACCTACAAAACCAACTGCTATCCCACTGCCCTTTGCTAATGTCCTTTTCGGCCTTAGCCCACCTGCACCCAGGTGAATAAACAGCCATGTTGCTCACACAAAGCCTGTTTGGGAAGGGGGGGGGTCTCTTCATTCAAAGCACGTGTTTTCAATAGAGCAGGAGTAGCTATTCTTTTATCAGACAAAACAAACTTTAAAGCAACAGCAGTTAAAAAAGACAAAGAGGGTCATTATATAATGCTAAAAGGACTAGTCCAACAGGAAACTATCACAATTGTAATATATATGTACCTAACACTGTAGCTTCCAAATTTATAAAAAACGTGCCAGGCGCAGTGGCTCACGCCTGTAATCCCAGCACTTTGGGAGGTTGAGGGGGGTGGATCATGAGGTCAAGAAATCGAGACCATCCTGGCCAACATAGTGAAACCCCATCTCTACTAAAATACAAAAATTAGCTGTGCATGGTGGCACATGCCTGTAGTCCCAGCTACCTGAGAGGCTGAGGCAGGAGAATTTCTTGCACCCGGGAGGCAGAGGTTGCAGTGAGCTGAGATCATACCACTGCACTCCAGCCTGGCACCTGGCAACAGAGCAACAAAACTCTGTCTCAAAAAAAAAAAAAACCTGGCCGGGCGTGGTGGCTCACGTTGGGAGGCCGAGGTGGGTGGATCACGAGGTCAAGAGATCGAGACCATCCTGGTCAACATGGTGAAACCCCATCTCTACTAAAAATACAAAAATTAGCTGGGCATGGTGGCACGTGCCTGTAGTCCCAGCTACTTGGGAAGCTGAGGCAGGAGAATTGCTTGAACCCAGGAGGCGGAGGTTGTGGTGAGCCGAGATCGCGCCATTGCACTCCAGCCTGGGTAACAAGAGCGAAACTCCGTCTCAAAAAAAAAAAAACCTTCATAAAGCAATTACTACTAGCCCTAAGAAATGAGATCAAGGGCAGCACAGTAATAGTGGGGGACCTCAGTATTCCACTGACAACACTAAGCAGGCCATCAAGACAGAAAGTCAGCAAAGAAATGATGGACTAAACTATACCCCAGAACAAATGGACTTCACAGACATTCACAGAACATTCTACCCAAAGCTGCAGAATATGCATTCTATGAAAGGAGAATAAATTGTGGGGCCCCCAAATCACTAAGCTAAAGGGAAAAGTCAAGCTGGGAACTGCTTACGGCCAACCTCCCTCCCATTCTATTCAAAGTCACCCCTCTGCCCATGGAGACAAATACATCTCTGATTGCCTGCTTTGGAGAGGCTAATCAGAAACTCAAAAGAATGCAACCACGTGTCTCCTACCTACTTATCGTCTGGAAGCCCCTCCCTGCTTCGAGCCTTCCCGCCTGTAGAAAGTGAAATAAATGAAGGTTCTTCTTCAAATTCTCTTACCCTATTAAGAATAGATAGTAGTCTCTTTCTCTAGGTTGATCTACTCAAAGGCCTTTGTTACATCTGCTAGCTAAAATAAAGAAATCAGTGTATTTTGGTTCTTAGTTCTTACATTTTAGCATAGATATCTTCCCTGAAATGCCTGGATAAGCCCAGGCAAAGCTTAGGTCGTAGCTTGTTCCTCTTTCCTTATTTAGAAGTATTTTTGCCTCTCTCAGCATTCCCTAAGCTGCTTCCTCTTTTCCTTTGTTCTCCTCTGCCGTTACCTCTTCAGGAAAGTTTTAAGTTATTAGCCAATCGGGTATAGCCTAGATCAAATATGAGGTCCAGTTCCAGCCAATGGAATCAGGACACAGCGATAGGGCCGAACTCATTAGACACAAATATGCCTGCTCTTCCTTTGTTCAGTGCACGCTCATGGCGAGACTGCTGACCAGCAGTGCCCTTTCTGCAGAGAGTAAAAGAAAGCCATGCTGAGAAACCTTTTATCTGAATGCCGATTCTTCCCTGTGACATTGGAAGATAAGCACTTATTCCCAAGACTGCCTTTGCTCCCAGTTGTCCCGCCTTTCCATACCAAACCAATGTTCATCTTGTACATGTTGATAGATGTCTCAGGTCTCCCTAGAATGCATAAAGCCAGACTGTGCTGTGACCACCTTAAGCACATGTCATTAAGACCTCCTGAGTATATGTCACTGCATCCTCAACCTTGGCTAAATAAACTTTCTAAATTCACTGAGACCTGTCTCAGATCTTCAGGGTTCACATTTTGGTAACCACGGGGAGATTCCGGGTGGAGATGCCTCTGACTTTGACAAATCACCTGTTGGTGCTTGGGACCAGAATGAACTAACTTTATGGCTCAAACCAACAGGACAATTTGCTGAGGTCTGAAAGTACCTCCTCCAAAGAATCCTTGATCTCCCCAAATCTGATCGAGATCTAGAGTTTATTTTGCTGTACAACTCCACTTTTTTTGAAGTTTGACTTGCTTCCAACAAGGAAGGGAAGATTTCCTGTTTTCATGATGATGGAAGGCAGATAACTCCCTAATGGAGCTTGAGCTTGCTTCAAACAGGGAAGATGAGTTTTTTCCCTGCTTCTGGGATAGCAGAGAGCAGCCTGCAGCCCAAGACCCATCCCGGGGTAAGTAACTGAACTGGCATTTGACTTGGTCTTAATTCCTCCTTACTGTTAGAACACTCAGTAATCACACAAGCTGTGTGATGGTTTGTTTGTTGGTGTTCTTTCTGTTTTTGTTGCTGTTTCAGTCTTTTTCCCATTGGGCTTGACCAACTGTATCTGATGTGATCAAATCCAAAGGGAAGTTTCAAATTATGAGAACAACGCCTCTAAAGTGGCTACATTCCCACACCCACAAAAAATGTGGTGTGCTAGGGGGAGAAAAATGGACAGTAAAAGGGAGGCGGGGAAGAAAGATTTTTGATTTTGACTATTTAAGGGTCTTTATTTACATAACAAGGCCACCTTTTTGCTAGGCATGCCAAATTGAAAGAGCAATGGCTGTCACCTCACCCTGCAGTTCCGTAGCTAAGGCTACATTTTTTTCATTTTAGAGACAGGGTCTCACTATGTTGCCTAGGCTGGAGTGCAGTGGCTATTCACAGGCATGATCCCATTACTGATCAGCACGGGAGTTCTGACCTGCTCCGTTTCCAACCTGGGCCAGTTTATCCCTCCTTAGGCAACCTGGTGGTTCCCCACTCCCGGGAGCTCACCATGCATTTTTTTCACCAGGACAGCCTGGGTTTGGTTTCTATATCAAGCCCTTTCTGGTTGGATACTTGGTACTTCTGAAATAGCAGCAATTTTGTCCTAGCTAAAATTTGGTAATGAGATTTTTTTTTTTTTTTTTTTTTGAGATGTAGTTTAACTCTTGTTGCCCAGGCTGGAGTGCAACGGCACGATCTTGGCTCACTGCAACCTCCACCTCTCAGATTGAAGCAATTGTCCTGCCTCAGCCTCCTGAGTAGCTGGGACTGCAGGCATTCACTACCACGCCAGGCTAATTTTGTTTTTTTAGTGGAGATGGGGTTTCACTTCTCATGCTTCACTCACTCGTGTTGGTCAGCCTGGTCTTGAACTCCCAACCTCAGGTGATCTGCCTGCCTTGGCCTCTCAAATTGCTGGGATTACAGGCATGAGCCATCTTGCCTGGCCGATAATGAGATTTTAAAAGATTTTTTTTTTCTTAAGGAGCTCAATGGTTAAAAGTCAGCTTAAGTAAAAGGCTAACATACAAGATGTGTGTGTGTGTGTGTGTGTGTGCGCGCGCACATGTGTGTGTGTTTGTATTAAAAAGATCTTCATGTTTTTGTTTTTCTCTCCGAGGACCTTGTCTTTTTCTTTTTCTTTCTTTTTTTTTTTTTTGAGCAAAAGTTTTTTGTCTTCTAGTTGACTGAATTCTGTTTTCATCTGTTTTTTAAGTAAAATAATTATTGCAACAGAGGCTACTCATGGTTTTTGTATGTTTGTTTGTTTGTTTGTTTGTTTTTTTCGAGACGGAGTTTCGC
>PVKV010012548.1:0-65154 GCA_004027835.1 Alouatta palliata | reverse complement strand
ACTGGGGTCTGTTGGGGGGAAAAAGGGGAGGGACAGCAGGGGGTGGGGAGTTGGGGAGGGATAGCATGGGGAGAAATAACAGATACAGGTGATGGGGAGGAAGGCAGCAAATCACACTGCCATGTGTGTACCTATGTAACAATCTTGCATGTTCTTCACATGTACCCCCAAACCTAAAATGCAATAAAAATTATATATAAAAAATAAAAATAAAAAAAAATAAATAAATAAATAAAATAAAATAAAATAAAAAAAAAAAGAGATAGAGAAAACCAGAAGGATGTGGTATCTTGAAATTCAGAAGCTAAATTCTTACAAAGATAAGTGGTGAACATAATCAAATGCTGCCAAAGTGATAAATAAAATGAAAAGTGGGCTTGTATTTTGAATATGACAACACAGGTCATGAGTAACTCAGCAAGGAATATTTGAGTGATACAGGGGAGAGAATTTGTGTCTTCATAGACTGAAGGACAGTAAGAGTTAAGGCGATTTAAAGATGGTGGATTAAAAAAGGCTTTTATTTTATTCACTTCTCAAACTCCACAAAAATGAAAAAAAAAAGGAATAAATTCACAAAAAGATAAAAAGAGAAGACAGAAACCACTGGCAAATACAGAAAGCTGGATTCTAATCTGGTGGGAAAAATAAAGTGGCAACACAGTGACATCTCAGAATATACCAGAAGGCTCAAGAAGCTGTGACACTTGGTTCCTTTATAAGTGGAAGGAACACTGGGCTCCTTTATAAGTATAAAAATATTGGTTAAAAAGATTTAAAGGCCGGGTGCGGTGGCTCACGCCTGTAATCCCAGCACTTTGGGAGGCCGAGGCAGGTGGATCACGAGGTCAAGAGATCAAGACCATCCTGGTCAACATGGTGAAACCCCGTCTCTACTAAAAATACAAAAAAAAAACTTAGCTGGGCGTGGTGGTGCGCGCCTGTAGTCCCAGCTACTCGGGAGGCTGAGGCAGGAAAATTGCTTGAACCCGGGCAGCGGAGGTTGCAGTAAGCCGAGGTCGTGCCACTGCACTCCAGCCTGGCGCCTGGTGACGAAGTGAGACTCTGCCTCAAAAAAAAAAAAAAAAAAAATATTTAAAAAGCAGTTAAATCTTCATTTATCCATTTTCATACCTTGTAGCTATACAGCTGCCATTCCCCATGCCAACATGAAATGGACTATTAATTCTCTACAAAGGTTAAAACAGAGGATCTCTAGCCCGGTAGACCCCAGACACCACTAAAAATAAGGTACCATGTTGAATAATGGAGAATTAAATCAAAAGTTATTTATGGAATGTTAAGACCCTCATGCCCTCTTCCTTGATGTATACTGTATTTTAACTAAGTTTGTATGGTTAGAAAGTGACTGGTTGAATTTTCTTTTGGAAATCTGATCAGTCCAAGAAAAAAGAACCAGAGAAAGTTACACAGGTTTTCTCCAAGGGAACAGGTTAACCATTATCACCCTACTTACACAGAAGAACATAGTCAACAAAGATCTTTTCCCAGTATCCTCCTTTGCTATGATCCCTTGCTGGGTATCACCATTGGCTAAGCTCAATTGAAATTAGCCTTTCTAGGTAGACAGCGGAATGAGGAAGGACAGAGTGGATCTGAAGGAACCAATGGAATAGGTCCTCCTCAAAGGCTAATATCTTAAAGAGGGCCAAGCAGTAGATGTGCACTTGTGGCAACTTGCTGAAAACACTTAGGAGAACAGACTCAGACAGCAAGGCAGAGAGGAACAGGGATTGATTTTTAAGTCATCTCTGTTGAGACTATTTTAGGATAAAAATCATATATTAGTGCGGGGAGTTGGAAAAGGTGTAAGATATCAGAAATAAATGTCTTGTTTGTAGAACCTGTTTTGGGAGTAGAAGTATTTCGAGTTGATCTACTAAATTACTTAAGATATTACTGTTTTGCTTTATTTGCTTGCTACAATTTTTAAAAAAAGAATATCTTCATGCCCATAGCATGATTCTACCACACATAATAAAAAGTTTACACAGTAAGATAGACTAAGTTAAAACCATTCAAATTTCAAACCATGTCTCTTTGACCAGTAAAGTTGAAACATTCACACTGATAATATGTGAGAGTTGATTCTACTTCACGACTAACTCTGAGTGGTCTCATGTCAATTGTACATGTACTGGAAGTCTTTCATAACTTCTGCCCAGTGATGTTTGCTTTTAGAGATACTCTCAAAACCAAGATAAATTTTTAGTTCTTTTTCAGAAACAAACATTTCTTGCAATATTCCAAGTGCCTACCACTTAATTCCTTCCATATCAGTGTTCAAACTTAGAATTGTTGTGACAGGTGCATGCTTGCCTGCAGTAGACCTGAAGATTCTGATCATTGTATTTTTCTGAAGTCCATTTGGAAACTCTTCTGCTTGGATAATAGATGATTTTTATCCTAAAACAGTCTCAACAGAGATGATGTAATGTTTAATTCCTTCTTGAGTCCAAAACTCACTTATATCATCATGTTAAGTCTCTAACATTTCATTCAGCACCATATAATTAAAAGTTGGTTGCATAGTGTGGTACTTAAGAACACGAGTTTTGAAGTGGTTCAATTCAGGATTTAAATCTCATCCCTATTTACTGATAAAGTGAGTGGTGGTAGGCAAATTATTTCTTAGCCTTTTCAATTTGTGATGAAGGTTTAATCAGAGAATGTATGTGTAGCAGAATGATTATCTTGTCTACCCAGCACTCACTCCATATTACCACCACCTGCTTTGAGGGCTGCCTTTTTTTCTTATTTATCTATATAATGACCGTGGTTGGTCTCAAGGTGAAAATCCAACCCATGCTCAGCCAATTATTGTTGTTTCTGGGAATTTGGAGAGCCATCTAGTGACCTTCTTAAACTGAGAATATTTGAACTGAGAAGTTTTTGGCAGAACCATTTTTTCCCCTACCTTGTAGACTGGAAAACAGAAAACTGGTCTGCAGTAAGAGGATATAAAGGCAGGTATACAGAGATAAAGAAAGAAAGTCCTAGGCCGGGTGTGGTGGCTCACATCTGTAATCCTAGCACTTTGGGAGGCCAAGGCAGGAGGATCATCTGAGGTCAGGAGTTCAAGATCAGCCTGGCTAACATGGCAAAATTCTGTCTCTACTAAAAATATAAAAATTATCCAGGTGTGGTGGTACATGACTGTGAACCCAACTACTTGAGGCTGAGGCAGGAGAATAGCTTGAACCTGGAAGGTGGAGGGTGTAGTGAGCCAAGATGGTGCCACTGTACTCTAGCCTGGACGACAGAGCACAAGTCCATCTCAAAAAAAAAAAAAAAAAGAAAGAAAGAAAGAAAGAAAGTCCCAATGGTGTGGGAGTCCCCTTAGGGTGGGATACCTAAGTTACCCTTTGTATCCTATCCTTGTATTCTGTGAGACACCTCAATACTATAATAATAAATTACCTAGTAAGTTTTTTTTTTTTTTTGCAAGTAAGAATTATACTACTTACTGGGACAAAATAAATAGAAGCTATTGTTTTTGAATCAGCTGTTGGGTTTTCTTTTACAAATTCCCAGAAGAAAATGAAAAAAATAGGAGTAGAATATTAGATCTGTCTTTACCATGAACAGCATACATGAAAAGGTAAGCATCATTTCAGTCATTCCCATATATAATGTCTTTTGCATAAATGACTTTCAGGTGCTTTATAGCATGCATTAACTGTTTTGGTGCATTAAATAAACAGTATTTACGTGCATCAAGGACTGTGTACCCCTTCCCTGCCACCCAGCAATAACAGTTACTCAGGCCTTGCTGTTTCTTAAACAGGACAAGTTCATTCCTACCTAAGGGCCTTCACAGTTGTTTTTTTTTTTTTTCTTCTTCTTTCTGGAATGGTCTTCCCTCCAGCTTTTACATCACAGGCTTCTGTCACCATTCAGGTTTACATACAACCTTATGGAAACATCACTTTTTTATAGAAATCACCAAACAGTCCTAAATTTATCACAAAGCACTAATAGTAATAAAAGTCACCTATGTAGTGCTTACCATATGCTGATTACTGCTTTAAAATTCTATACTCATTTACTTATTTAATCTTCCTATCAACTTTATGAATTATATACCATTGCCAATCCTACATAATACCTGAGGAAATGAAAATACAGGTAGGTTAAGCAAAATTGCCCAAGGACCTGTAGCTAGAAGTTGTCAGCCTGAAATTTGAATCCAGGTAGTCTGGCTTCAGAATTCATGCTCTTGACCACCATGCTATAGCTTTTCTTGACATATAAGATGGGAAAAATGCAAGTACCAGTAGAGTAATATGAAGAAATTCAATCATTATCAGTTCTGTTAACTCTGCCTATCTTAGAAATTCAAATATTTTATATTGTCTTAATGATTATCACTGTTTCCATGAGTTTCTTTACAGAGTGAAAATGACCTGTAAAGACTTAGTAATTAGGGAGGATGTACTGTAACTTACCATAAACACACCTATATCAACTAAAACATATTCAAAATATAGTAAGTCAATGAAAGCTTTCATTCGTAGAAATTCAATCATTTTTTCCTACATATTTTAAGCTCATGTAAAAGGATCACTAATTCCTCTTTAAATCACATTTTGTAACTTTAAGAAAAAGACAGACTTCCATATTAAGATGAAGAATGGTTAGTGGTGTTATATTCACCCTTTTCTACCTTCTCATTGAAATACTCACAATAACACTAAAAGAAAGATATAATTGGCCAGGCGGTAGCTCATGCCTGTAATCCCAACACTTTTGGAGGTTGAAGTGGATCACTTGAGGTCAGGAGTTCAAGACCAGCCTGGCCAACGTGGTGAAACCCTGTCTCTACTAAACACACAAAAATTAGCTGGGCATGGTTTCAGGCCTCTGTAATCCCAGCTATTTGGGAGGCTGAGGCAGAATAATCACTTGAACCTAGGAGGTAGAGGTTGCTGAGATTGCCCCATTGCACTCCAGCCTGGGTGACAAAGGCAAAACTGAAAAGAAAGAAGAAAGAGAGAGAGAGAGAGAGAAGAAAAAATGATATAATTATAGGAGCACTGGAAATAAGGAATACTGGTTCATAGCACACCAGATATACCAACCAAGCATGGACAGAACTTAACGAGAGGACATTAGGCAATTTCCACCACTGCCCAGGGAGCAGAGAAAGTTTAAGAACTTCCTCTGGTCAAAACGAGAAAAATCCATCAACCTAATACAGGAGCTGTGTTCTGCAGAAGCTGGGGCCCCTTTACCACCTATTTCCACCAATTAAAAGTATGCCCTTTTCTGTACTTATTTGGACATATACATTTTCAATAAAACTATCTGATTGGGGTGGGGGATTTGTGATGGAGCATCATTTCTGGGCTACAAAGACAGAACTGTGGTGGGACATCAATCCTGGGATACAAAATCTATTTTAAGATGAGAAGGAGAAGAAAGAGTTGTGGATGCCATCAGAGATGGAGAGGTGATAGTTTTTCTTGTACTACTTTTGGAAAGGGATGATCTATAGGATGCTTCTGAGGAGCTAAAATAAATACCTCTTCACACAGAGAGATGATGGGAGAACAGAAGATCCTTCCTCACAGCAGCACAGCCATGCTATATATAAATGACCACCAGACTCAGGAAATACAAAAGAATCTGTATAAAATAACCCAGGCTGCTGCCTGAGAGAGAAATTCTAACAGTGACCAGGTGAAGAGTTAGACACACTCAGGATGTTTTGCTTGCCCTGTGTATCAGCAAAAGCAGACCTGAAGAGTGACCTTCTCACTAAAGAAGAGAAACAGGAAAAAAATCAATCCGGTAGAAAATATTCTGCCACCCAAACGAAGAGCAATGTCATGTTCAAGAGGAAGAAGAACTACATGCCTCAAAAAAGGTCTACCACAAGATCCACAAGAAGATTGTCAGCAATATCAGCTTTGTCGTCTCAAAATTTAATCAGGCCACGAAACAAGAAAAGATAGCAAGAAATTAATCAGAAGCTGTCTGAGACAAAGGAAGAGAAGAGAACGGAACTAGATAAAATAAGAGAAGATAACCAGGCATGTATTAGAGAATTTAAAGTCTGCATATGAAATTCTAAAATAAAAAGAATTGAAAATGTGGAAAAATCAATAGAATGTGTGGAAATTAATTAGATAATTTTCCAGAATACAGAGGAAAAGAGTGGAGCTGAACATAGAAATAAAGAACATGACAAATATGAAAGGGAAAAAAATCCTATATTTATGTATAATTCATAGCCTGGCAGATGCAAGAACAGCAGATAATAGATTTCTGAAACAATAATCAAACTCATAATAAGATACAATATTTGTGAATTTAAGAAAGTCCTAAGTCAACAATATATCTGATAATCATGTATGAAAAAAAAAAAAAAGATCTCTTACGAAGTTCATTAAAAAGAATCTTAACTAGCTGGGTGCGCTGGTTCACATCTGTAATCCCAGCACTTTGGGAGGCTGAGGCAGGTGGATCATTTGAGGTCCGGAGTTCGAAACCAGCCTGGAAAATTTGGTGAAACTCCATCTCTACTAAAAATACAAAAATTACCAGGAGTGGTGGTAGGCACCTGTAATCCCAACTACTCGGGAGGCTGAGGCAGGAGAATTGCTTGAGCCTGGAAGGCAGAGGTTGCAGTGAGCCGAGATCGTGCAACTACACTCCAGCCTGGGCAACAGAGTGAAACTCTGTCTCAAAAAAATAAATATATAAAAAATAAAGAAAAATCTTAACCGAAATAGAATGAAACAACAAACAGGAAAACAAATTGTCAATAAACATATAAATCTGTTATCTCCCTAGCCATGAAAGAAAATATCTTCAAAGGTGTCATTTTTCATCTTTTATATTGATCTAAAATTTTAAACTCATTTTTCTCTACTTTGGGGTGTTTGCAACAAAATGTATACTATATTCTCATATATCAGTAATGGGAAATCATTACACATCTACATAAAGGCAACCTGATGTCATTTTCCCAAAGTCTTAAGCCTTTTAATCTTGTAACTACACTTCCAGGAATTTAGCTTAAGTAAACAGAGAAACACACAAAGATGTATGTATAATAATATTAATCACGGTCTTAATAGTAAAAAGAGAAACAATCTCCATATGCCCAACCATCATTAAACAAATTCTAACGTGTCCCAGTTGCAGACATGGAAAAGAGGCATTTGGATTCATCCAGGTCTTAGGTTTGTTGAAAAGATGCAGCAGAAAGACAATAGGACAGGAGGACTGCTGGCAGAGTTTTTTGAAGGAGTGGGTCATGGAGGCTAAGCAAGGTGAGAGAAATTCACGAAAATAGTTGCCTTATATTCAAGGAGAACATCTGCAAGATAACAGCCTGTGTGATGATGTGCTTGAGAAACCAATATATTAAACCAGAAGAAGCAGTACATCCTTCCCTCCCTCCCTCTCTCCTTCCCTCTTCCTTTTTTTCTTTCCTTTCTTTTTTCCTTTCTTCCTTCCTTCCTACCTTCCCTCCCTCCCTCCCTCCTTCCCTTCTTCCTTCCCTTCTTCCTTCCTTCTTTCCTTCCCTTCCTCCCTTTTCTTCCTTCCAAGAAACAGGGTTTCACTCTGTCACCCAGGCTGGGGTACAGTCCCGCCTCACTCTCCTGAGTAGCTAAGATCACAGGTGTGTTCTACCATATCTGGCTAATTTTTTTTTTTTAATTTTTTGTGGAAACGGTGGTCTTGTTACGTTGCCCAGGCTGGTCTTGAACTCCTGTGTTCAAGCAATCCTCCCGCATCAGCTTCCCAAAGTTCTGTGATTACAGGTATGAGCCACTGAGCTTGGCCTAAAATGTGCATTATTCTAATGATGGATACACTAAAAACCAAGAATTCACTGCTGTGCAATATATCCATGTAACTAAATTGCACCTGTACCTTTTGCATTTATACAAATTTAAAAAAAATCAGTTCTGGAGGCTAGAAGTCCAAGATGAAGGTATTGGCAGAGGAGGTTTCTTCCGAGGCCTCCCTCCTTGGTTCATGCATGACTGTCTGCTCCCTGTGTCTTAATATGATCCTCCCTCTGTGTGTTTTTACTTCCTCTTATAAGAATACCAGTCATATTGGAGTAGGGCTCCAGGAGACAAATGAAGACAGAAAATTCATATAAACTATGTTTATAAACTACTTGTAGCAATAACCTATGAAATAAAGCTGATGGCTATAAAACAAGAAAAGCAGGTTCTTAAAAGATCTGTTTTGACATATTAAAAATAAAAAAAATTGTATTTAAAAATAAAAAGGCATAGACTGACAGGTTCTATCACTTATCTAATAGAAATTCCAGAGTCTAGGGAAAGGCTACTAAAGCAACATTCAAAGAGTAGTAGGTAAGAATTTCCAAGAATTATAGAAATATATTGAATGAAAATAGACCCTAATGACCCAGTTTTAACATATGTAACCTGTTTAAACACCCTATATCTGGCTACAGTCACATTCTTAGGGCACTAAGTGTTAGGACTTCAACATATAAATTTTGGGGGGACACAAACCATCCCATAACAGGAGATGCCAGGAGGAGCTTAATAAACAGCAAAAACTAGGAGGAACAGAGGGAGTATAGCAAATGAAATACTCATAAAGGAAGAAGAAATGACTTCTCACGGCAGTGTGGTATGATGAGACATCAATTTCACTTCCAACTTGGCTATGTGTGAAATGGGATTTAAAAATCATATTCTTAATGGTGAACCAGGTGAGGCTAGAAGATAAAAGGAACATTTACTAAAGACGTTAAAGGTGTAGGAGAAAGAAATTTCAGTCAAAATGCTGTAGTAAATTTATACTTTTTCATACTCCCACTGCTCTAAACATATACCAATGTGATCAAATAGAAAAAGAGCAAATAAAAACATAGCCAGGCTTTTAAAGAAATAAATATTACTCTTTGGCTGAGGAAAAGAGCAGAAACATCAATGCCTCAGGTCAGGGCCCTGCTGGGTGCTAATGCAGATGCTAGCAGGTGCTGGAGGGGTTATCTCCTGGGAATAAAAACGTCCAAGGATTGAGGAGGGTTCCCCCTTCTCAGAGAAGCTAAAAAAAAAAATCATTACGTTTTTGAGAAGTTTACCAATGAGCTTCACTTTACTTTTCAGCCTCATATTCTTTTTTCTACTATGACCATCTGGTCTGGTTTCTTAATTTCTCCTCTTCAAAGTCTTCGCAAATGACACTCCTTGGCTTCCTGAATGACACTCCTTCCTAGTTCTTCTCTAGTTCACTGACTTCTCCTTTCCATCTCTCTTAGATTCTCTTTGTATCTCTCACCTCTACGTCTAGGCCTAACTCAGAATCCGGTCCTCAGAACTGTTTATTTTCCTGTCTTAGTACATTCTCTCCCTTCATGACTTCATTCAGTCTTATGGCCCAATTACCCCATGTTCCAACTTCCCAGCTAGACATCTTTCCCAAATGCTGTAGCATATGTTCAACTTCCTACTCCACATCTCCACTTGGATATTTGGTAGTCATTTCCAATGACTGTTTACAAAATAGTGATTTGAATATTTATTTAAATTTATTTTATAACTATATCTGAATGCTGAATTCTTGCTCTCTGCTCCCACCTGCCACCCTTCCATGGAACAAATCTCCTCCTGCAGTCCTTACTGTCTTAGTAAATGGCAACGAATCCTTCAGAACACAATTATTGGAGTTGGCGCTGATTCTTCTATCATATCCCACATGCAATCCATTTAGTTTTATCTTCAAACTCCTCATTGCCTCCATTGCTTCTACCTTACCTGTTATTTTCTTCATTCCAGCCATACTGCCCCCTTGCCTTTCCAATGAAGACTTCTCTCGTCATTTTTATGAGATAACACTGTCCTCAAACTCCTCCTCCTTGTTTCTTTTATTTTTCTCCATAGTACTTAACCATCTTCTTACATGATACGTTTATTTATTGTCTCTCTTCCACTAGAATGTCAGCTCATGAGGGAAAGGACTTTGCTTTGTTTATAGCTAGCCCTCCAAGACTTAGAATAATGCCTAGAACATATGATAACTCAATAAATATTATAAAATTAATGAATAACCCTGATGCTGGGTGCTGCATCGTTATTTGAAGCAGTTGCCTGATAAGAAAGTAAGCATGCATACATGGAGGGAAAGCTTTGTGCCTAGGAATTAAGCCAAAGTGGAACTGCAGTATTCCCAATTTACCACAGATCACAAAGCTCCAAACATGAAGACAAGATCTGGTTCTAAACTAGGAGCCCAGGGGTGAGCAGACAGAAAAGACAAAACAAAATAAAAAGCAAGATTTTCCACTCAAAATGAGCCTTTGAATCTAAATTTCAAAACACAAATATAAGACTAATCCTAACAAAGACAATGAAAAACATCAACAATAGGAACATAAATTCTCTAGACTTGGAATTTAATTTATTTTATGAAACAGTCAAAACAAACTTTAAAGGGAGATAAATGAAGACATAAAATCCATATAAACTATGTTTATAAACCACCCATAACAATAAACCATGAAACAAAACTGATGGCAATAAAACAAGAAAAGCAGATTTTTTAAAGATCTGTTTTGACATATTAGAAATAAATAAATATATATATATATTTAAAAATAAAAAAGCACAGACTGAGAGGTTATATCACTTATCTAATAGAAATTCTAGAATCTAGGGAAAGGTTACTAAGGCAACATTTGAAAAGTCATAGGTAAGAATTTCCAAGAATTATAGAAAGATATTGAATGAAAATAGACCCTAAGTACCAAAAAAGTTAAATAAAAATAAATACAAAACTAGAGACAGAAATATTGAAATTGTAAACAAGAAAACGAAGAAAAAAGAGAGACTATTAAGATGTGAAGTGTGATGTTAGATGATTTTTTCATCAGCAACTACAGCAATCAGGAAACAGTAGAGTAATATATCTAAATGCTAAGGAAAGATAACTGTTTGCTTAGAATTTTTTTTTGAGATGGACTCTCACTCTGTTATGCAGGCTGGAATGCAGTGGTACGATCTCAGCTCACTGCAATCTCTGCCTCCTGGGTTCAAGCAATACTCCTGCCTCAGTGTCCTTAGTAGCTGGGATTACAGACACGTGCCATCATGTTCAACTAATTTTTGTATTTTTAGTAGAGACAGGTTTTACCATGTTGGCCAGGCTGGTCCTGAACTCCTGACCTCAGGTGATCCACACACCTTGGCCTCCCAAAGTGCTGGGATGACAGGCATGAGCCCCCGAGCCCAGCCTACTTAGAATTTTATACTATTTAAATTATCATTAAAGAGTAAAATCAAAATACAAAGCCAGAAATTAAAACAAAGTCAGCCGGGCGCGGTGGCTCACGCCTGTAATCCCAGCACTTTGGGAGGCCGAGGCGGGCGGATCACGAGGTCAAGAGATTGAGACCATCCTGGTCAATATGGTGAAACCCTGTCTCTACTAAAAATACAAAAATTAGCTGGGCATGGTGGCACGTGCCTGTAGTCCCAGCTACTCGGGAGGCTGAGGCAGGACAATTGCTTGAACCCAGGAGGCGGAGGTTGCGGTGAGCGGAGATCGCGCCATTGCACTCCAGCCTGGGTAACAAGAGCGAAACTCCGTCTCAAAAAAAAAAAAAAAAAAAAAAAAAAAAAAAACAAAGTCAAACAGAACCAATAACTATTTTGGTGGCAGTTTGTTTGCCCTGTGGCTTGCCACTCACAGAGACTTCCAGATCTGGACAGTGGTGGTTTACTCTGGAACTGGAACTTTTCTAATCACAGCAATAGATGCCACTGGTGCCTATTCTGTGATATGATCCAGTGAATAAAAGCTCAGTCTAGAAACAATTCTCCTTCCTTCCCAATGATTTGATCAGCCATTTAAAACCTTGTAGCACACCCCCTTGTGCTTAAACCAGCTACGCTGATTTTGCTTCTGCAGGGAACTCTGATCAATATAATTGATAATTTTTCTGATGAAATTCAGATGTCAGGATGGATGTTGGAAATACTTCAGTCTCTTGAAAAGAATTCAGTGTAGTCTTTCTGGGTACCAATTTCTAGATTCATACCATTCCTGAATTCTAGAATGTAAAGCTCAAACAACAAAGCTTAAGAAACCATTGCTTTAGGTCCAAGGGATTATGAAATTATTCTGGCACATGCCATAAATAAAATTACAAGGTTTCCAGATGCAGAAGAATTTGTTATCTAAGAATATATATTTTAAATTCTAATATATTTAGCTTAAATTATTTTTATACTCCTCCTTTTTTCTTGGTTACAGCAGGGTTTCATCCAATAAATATTTTCTACTACTTTTTAATAATGTCATTTTCTACTACTATAAGCATCATTTCTACCACTATAAATGTCATTTATACTACCAGAACTTTAAAAATAATTTAATATTTTACCAACAATTGATTTCTTGTAACTTTCTGATGTGTCCCAAGGCTCTTCATAAATACCCCTATGCCAGTCTCCTGAGTACCTGGGAGCTCAGTTTAACAGGGATTATAAAAGTAACCTGAGGCTGTTCCTCACATCTCTTTGACCCTGGTTATTTTATTTTATTTGATTTGGAATTTAGTTGCTTGCTTTTTAGTGTGAAGACAAATAGTAATTAGTAATATTTTTCAACTTTTGAAAACATCATATTCCAATTAATACAGCCTCAATGTACTTTCTACCCTCAGTGTATTAGCCTCCTTGGGCTACTATAACAGAATACCGCAGACTAGATTGCTTATAAAGAATAGCTATTTGCTTCTCACAGTGTTGGAGGCCAGGATGTCCAAGGTCAAGGTGCCAGAAAATTAGGTATCTGGTGAGGACCAATTTTTGGCTCACAGTGAGCACCTTCTCACAATGGAAAGGCCGAGAGCTCCCTTGGGTCTCTTCTATACAGGCCCTAATCTCATTCACAAGAAGTCCACCCTTATGACCTAATCACTTCTCAAAGGCCCCACCTCTCAATAACAGCATCTTGGGAGTTGGGATTTCTTTTTTTTTTTTTTTTTGAGACAGAGTCTAGCTCTGTTGCCAGACTGGAGTGCAGTGGCGCCATCTTGGCTCACTCCACCTTCTACCTCCCAGGTTCAACCTCGGCCTCCCAAGCAGCTGGGATTCTCCTGCCTCAGTCTCCTGAGAAGCTGGGATTATAGGCATGCGCTGCCACACGCAGCTAATTTTTGTATTTTTAGTAGAGGAGCGGTTTCCATGTTGGCCAGGATGGTCTCAAACTCCTGAGCTTGTGATCCACCTGCCTCGGCCTCCCAAAGTGCTGTGATTATAGGCGTGAGCCACAGCACCCTGCCTAGGGAGTTGGGATTTCATTAGAAGAATTTTAGAACATGAACATTCAGAGCATAACACTCATTTTGGAAGATGCAATCTTTTTTTTTTTTAAATCTGCAATTACTTAAATTTATGTATGTTCAAAATGAACAGTCTTTACCCTTTAAAAATATCTTTCAGAATGTTTTTAACTCTAATTTTTAAAAATAGTGGCTATAAATAGGATTTTTACCATTGCTATTGTGGCTTACTCTTTAATGACTATATTCATTTAAGCATCCATTTATTTTGACTACTGTGATAACATAATGAAAGCAACATATGTAGACTTCAGAGCTGGAAACCTTACAAAAAATAGGGTGATATATTAGTTTTTGTTGTTCTAAAATACATACTGAATAAATGAATTAAGAATAGCATTAAGAACATCTTCCAGCTTCTCATACCACTTAGTAAAGGTAATTTTTAAGGAAGACTCTCTTTTTAATATGTATTAAGCTGAGTGATATATAAAGTGGCTTCCAAAAGAATGCTCTCAGTCAAATCACTTTCAACATCCCTTCAACAGGTTGATATGATTAGAAAATGATCTTTTAAACTTTTCTTGCAATGAAATCTGCCATAGTATTGTTAAACATGTACATTCAATGGAATGTTTTAATTCACTGAAAGGTTAACTCTCTAGTTTTAGCACAGAGACAGCTTCAGTTGGAAAGGCTAGAATGAAGAAGTGACTTTCTGTAGGAGACTCACTCCTCACTCCAGTTCTCCATACTGTGGGTCTAATATGCCTGCATAGCTTCTTCACTCTACCTCCTCCTAAATATCCTCCTACCTGCTGAAGCCCTCTACTCAGTGGGAAATTGGGCTCCTGAGGATAGAGTACTCCCAAATATTGTCCTTTTTGTGGGGAGTAGAGTTGGGGGATTTAAGTTCAGCCTGCCTGCCTGATTCCTACACACACACATCTTAATATTGTTGGGGCTCAGAAAATGATATCTCAAAATCAAAGTCTTAGAAGCAAATATTTTTTTCTTTTTCTTTTTTTTAAACGAAACAGTCTCACTCACTCCGTTGTCCAGGCTGGAGTTCAGTGGCATGATCTTGGCTCACTGCCATAGCCTCCTGAGTAGCTAGGATTACAGGCGTGCACCACCATGCCTGGCTAATTTTTTGTATTTTCAGTAGAGATAGGATTTCACCATTTTGTCCAAGCTGGTCTCAACTCGTGATCTCAAGTAATCTGCCCACTTTAGCCTCCCAAAGTGCTGGGATTATAGGTGTGAATGACCTTGCCTGACCAGAAGCAAAGATTTCTTTCTAACCTTCTCATCTCTGGCCCTTCATTCTGCCACAAGGCTAACCATAGAAACTAGAATCCCTCTTCTCCAAGGCATGTCATAGAAACCAGAACCCCTTTTTCCAAAGCCAGCCATAAAATCTAAAAGTATTACTCCAAATTCCTCTCCCCCACCCTTCCTGTGTGAGGGCCACAAAGAAATTATCTGACCAATCTTGCTTGATTCTATGTCATAACACCCTCATTCCAAGGAGGGGGGTCTCTACCCTATGCCCAAGAAGAAGGAAAGGTACACAGACAGTGCAGGAAGAATCTAGATAGGCCTTGCTGGGCATCCCACTCGGTCCACTAGCATTAGATCAGACCCTTTTTGTCCAAATGTATTTCTACATAGTTGTGCATACTTTGTTGAACCTAAACATAAAAATGGACAGTTTCTCCCTGTATCTTTGGGTCTTCATTCTGAAAGCTCCCATGTCATATAAAACTATAATCAAATACATTTGTATGCCTTTTTTCCTATTAATCTGCCTTTTGTCAGTCAATTTTCAGCAAACTTTCAGAAAGTGAAGGAAAACGTTTCTCTTGGTTCCTAAAGTACCAGGAACTAGTCTTTATTTCCTGTCTGTGTGCATAGAACTACTTGAATAAGTGAATCTCCTTCATTGTGAGAGAGAAGAAGATTATTGGAAAACCATGGAGAGATATCTAAATAAGGTCAGAGGGCATCCATGCCAGTTGCTTATGTTAAAAAAAAAAAAAAACCTAGTCTTTTATTTCTAAACAGAAAAAATATCTCTATATATTTAAGAGAGAAAAGAGAAAATTAAGAATAATAAAAATAACAATAGGCATTGAAGGAAACATAATTCAAGGAATAGAAGGAATTTTTTAAAAGTTCTAATGAGTATCTTCTATGTGATTATCACATCAATAAAACAAGAGCAGACTAAAATAAAATATTCATTAGAAACAAGAGGAGGTCTTAGTCAAAAAGCAATTGTATTTTCTTTTATATAAATAATTTTGAGAGGTGAAAAACCAATGGCATTTACAATATATAGTAAAAACAAACAGACAAAAAAAGTAAAAAAACAAGTCATGGAGATTAATTATAAGGGTCTATATTGTTCAAAAATTGAAGAGTTAATAAAAAGAACATAAGAAATAGGAAGTGAGGAATATCAAAATTATAATGAAAAAAAATCCATGCACTAAATAAATGTTACAGCCTTCCATTGAGTACCTAATAGACTGTAATAATTACCCTATGCACTTAGACACGTCCTCATGACATTTCAGAAGAAAATCTTAAAGCTTTTAGAGAGGAAACCAACTGACCTAAAGAGACAAAAATCTGTTAGCACTTGACTTCTCATCAGCAAACTGAATGTTAGAAAATAATGAAGCAATGCCTTCAGAGTTCCAGGAAAAGTTATTTTGAACCAAGAACTTTGTCTCCAGCCATACTCAAAGTGAAATGTAAAAGAAATAAATTAAGCCATGTTCAAACAAGGATTGGAAAACATAAAATGAAAAATGAAACTAAGAAAGTGATTAAAAGAATTGTGGGCTTAGGTCAATATTAATAAACAGAAAACACTAGCATGACTATGAAATACATGTAGAAAGTAACCTATGGGCCCAAAGAAAATGTCTTCAAATGTAACAAACTAGACCCTAGAAATTAGTAAATACATGCAATTGTTCTTACATGAATTTAAAATGCTGCTGTATTGAGGGTGTAATTGACATAAAATGTTGATCATGTAAAAGTCACACTCTGCTGACTGAGGCTGGGGTTGTTCAGTGACAGTGGCAAGGGGATGAAGGTTGAGGCAGTTAGTTAACTGTCCTCAATGAACAATAGCTAAATTAATTGAGAACTCACTGTAAGCCAGGTCCTTGCTAGGTACTTTAAATGGATTCTCCTATTTAATCATCCTAACAGCCTTAGAAAATAGGCATTGTAACTATCCCCATTTTACAGATATAGTGGAGTCTAGCTATAAAGCCTAAGGTTGATATATTAACAAAAATCGATTTAAGTATTGATAAGGTTTGGCTCTGTCCCCACCTAAGTCTCATCTTGAATTCCCATGTGTTGTGGTAGGGACCCAGTGGGAGGTAACTGAATCATGGGGCAGGTCTTTCCCTGCTGTTCTAGTGATAGTGAATAACTCTCACAAGAACAGATGGTTTTTTTTAAAAAAAAAGAGATTTCCTGCACAAGCTCTCTTCTCTTGTCTGCCACCATGTGAGATGTGCCTTTGGCCTTCTGCCATGATTGTGAGGCCTCCCAGCCACGTGAACTCTAAGTCCATTAAACCTCTTTCTTTTGTAAATTGCCAAGTCTTTATCAGCAGCATGAAAACTCACTAATACAAGTATATTGCTAGAGCTGTGATATTGTGATAAAATAAGAAATGTATATATATATATATAAAGAAATATATATTTGATCTCTGCCCCTGGTCCCTGGGATACAACTCGTAAAGCCCTTGTAATCTGTGGAATAACGAATCTTCTTTTGCATAATAAAAAAGTGACTCATAGCTGGGAGCACCAAGGTAGCTTCAGGATGGGGAGGTGGTTGCCAGAGGAACCAACCATGTTATTAGAGGGTTGAAACTTTCAGCCCTACTCCTGGGCTTCAGGGGAGAAGACAGGGTTGAATGATCACCAGTGGCCAATGATGTCATCAAACATGCTTACATCATGAAGTCTCCATAAAAACCTGAAAGGACAGGGCTCAGAGAGCTTCCCAATTGGTGAAAACATGGAAGCTCTGGGAGGGTGGTGTGCCCAGAGAGGGCATGAGATCTCTTCACCCTTCCCCCCATACCTTGCCCTATGCACCTGTTCATCTAATCTGTATCTTTTATAATCTTTATAATAAACCCATAATTGTGCTTCCCTGAGTTCTGTGAGCCATCCCAGAAATTAATCAAACCTAAAGAAGTGTCACGGTAACCTGCTTTATTGCTTGTTAGTCAGAAGTATAAGCAACAATCTGCTATTTGCTTTTGGTCTCTGAAGTAGCAGAGGCAGTCTTGTGAGACTGGGCTCTCACCCTGTGAGCGCTGACACTATCTCTAGCTAGATAGCACCAGAGATGAATGGAATTATAGGATGCCCATTTGGTGTCCACTAGAGAATTGTCCACTGGGAAAAACCTCCAGACATCTGGTCACAGAAGTGTTTTGTGTTGAGTGGTGTGTAAGGGTAGAAAAAAACACTTTGCTTTTCCCTGTCTCTCAATAGAGTTATAAAATCAATCATTAGTAAAAATAAAATCTGCTTTAGAAGTGAAAGAAATAGTACAAGTATACTAAATTCCACATCTTTCATATCAGGGAATCAATATATACTCGTTAAGGTTGATAGCTCAAAAGGTAGACGTTTATACACATCACCTGGGCATCATTATACATAAAACCACAAGAAGAACTAAGACCAGAAATGGGAGCTCAAGATATGGTTAGGGAAGGAGATATTTATTTTATGTATTATCATCTCTGTACTATTCAAACTTTATTATTAATTTACATATTACATTCCTAAAAAATTATTCAAATGTACAAGTTGGAAGCTGTAGTACAACTGAGCAATACTGTTGGCATGTAAATACCAAGGAAATCCCTGTTGGATGCTGTATCCCATGTGTATGTCTTCTTTTGAAAAATGCCTATTCAAGTTATTTGCCCATTTTTTCATGGGCTATTGAGTTATTTGAATTTCTTATGTATTTTGGATACTAACAAAATATTTTTGTATTTTTTCAGATGTATGGTTTGCTTGCCAATATTTTCTCCTAATCCATAAGCTATTTCTTTACTCTTGGGGTTGATTTGTTTGTTTTGGTTTCTTTTTTTTTTTTTTTTTTTTTTCTGTGTAAAAGCTTTTCAGTTTGATGTAATCCCATTTACCTATATTTTCTTTTGCTGCCTGTACTTTGGGATTCATATCCACAAAATCATTGTCCAGATCAATTTTCCCTATGTTTTCTTCCAGTGGTTTTAGCATTTCAGGTTTTAGTTAAACTATTTAATTCATTTTGAGTTGATTTCTGTGTGCAGCACAAGATAAGAGTCTAATTTCTGCTCCCTGGCAAGGGTGGGATGGGGAACCTGGTAATTAATTATTCAGGAGTCAGTAGAGAAGACAAGTTCTTGAAGTGAGGGTCAACTCAGCTCAGGGCTCTGCAAGATGGTGCTTCCTGCCCACCCATTCCTTTCCTTTACTGCAAATGCTGTGTCATATTCAATACCTTCGAGCATTTGAAGAGACTTCTAGCCTTAGCATGAAATTTGCAGTTTCTCATCTGTTCTGTACTTTCTCTGGTCATTAAGCATCTGTGTGTGTGTGTGTGTGTGTGTGTGTGTGCGCTCGCACATACATCTCTATCACTTATCTCTCTGTTATCTTTTATCTTCTATTATTCATCATTCTATTATCTATCTACCTACCTACCTACTATTTCTCATTCTCTATCAATCATCTATCATCTATCTCCCTATCATCACTATCTCCCTTTCTCTCTCTTTCTTTCATGCAACACATACCTGCAAGGGAGGAAACTGTGTGTTGTTCATCAACGACTGGAACTAGGAGATGAGAAAGGCAGTTCAGATAGAGAGAAGGCTCTTAAAAGTAAAACCCTAAACTGTTTATCACAGCAATGGCCAAACACACAAATTCTGCTATCAAATTCTTCTCAGAGAGCCCTGGACATGGTCATCTTTTATCAAGGCTGTGTCATTTTGATTACATGCCATTTTAAGCAGCCATGTAGTTATTATGCAGGACAACCGTAGACTTCCTGTCAATGAAGGACTGTGTTTATACTCCAGCACAAAATAGGTAAAACATTCTATCCCCAAACAACTTTGGCTGCAGAGAACTCTTCTTTTGAAGGGAGCAAACAGAACTGCTTTTCTGAGAAGATCTATAAACTGTTAATTTACCTTACCAAAAAAAGGGCTATTTTACAGAAGATTGCAACTATTGAATCATTCTGTCATTAAATCAATTACTGCATCTAATTAGCTTCCAGTAACACTTGGAGTAGAGAAAATGTTGTTGGCAAAATAGTACAAATTTGGCAGCCCCGAGATTTAAACATTAGCAGCCATTCAGAAAGAAACAGAGGCAACTTAGTACAACAGAGAATTCTTTGATCTAATTACTTCCGCTAGTAAACCCTACCATTTTTCTTCTCACTGATTTATTTAGTTTCACAGCATGAGCTCAATTAATTTCTATTTACTAAGAGGTCACGTACATTCATATCTTCACTATAAATATTTTGAAATGCCTAACTATGCAAGTCATTGTTAACCTGTTGCTATCCAAAATTACCACATGTACAAAAACATTACATACGTAATACTGGGGACACAGAAGGCAGTTGGTAGAGGATTGTTTAAGTAATATGATCTAATTGAATCATATCAAATGACTGTGATGATTGATAACAGTTTGGAAAAACAGAGTATGTTTAGACTATGCAATGAATAAACATAAAACACTTGGATTAAATGGCAAACCATGCAAAAAGTTGTAAATGTGCAAATAATTAAATCTTCTTAATAAAAAGGAGCAAATATATCATACCTAAATCTTACTGAAATTCCAGATCACTGTGAAGGGATTTTGTTTCTGCAGTTTTCTCTTTTTGTGTATTTGAATTATAAGTTTTCACCAAAGCAGTGTCAGTATTTTTCCTGTGAAAACAATACTTGCAAAGAGGACTAACAGAGCTGAGAGTTTACCCTTCCTCTAGGGTTTGTGGGCCATCAATTGGTTAGGTGGGTAGACTGTGATTCGAGTCTCTAGTAATTATCTAGGTAACAGGAGAATTAGATGATAAAGGACTAGATGCAGTAATTGTTTTCATAACTCAACTGAATTCATCGTAATCCTCCACACTTTGTTTTGCAGAATCAGAATTTTCCTACAGCCACTGTATCTGAAAATGCTCCTTGCAGCAAAGTAATACGATATTCAAACTTAGCTGTGATTCCTGCCAAACTGAATAGCTTTACATTGCCTTACTTTTTTATCTGGCATTCTTAAACGGAAGTACTCAGGATTTTGCATTTATTAATGTGTATTATAGGACAGAAGAAAAAGGACAGTATATTTTTTCCTGTTTAATCTGGGGCATTTTATTTACTTCCAATTTGCCTTACCTTAATTACTCAAAAAAACCTCTACAGAAACTATGAGATAGATATGTCAAGTATTTAACAAAAAGGCAGAGAAAATCCACCAGTTTAAGAAAAAGCCTCATTCCAAGAGTGGCCTGGCATGGTTGCTATGCACTCAATTTCTAATAACTACATGCACCTAGATTCAAATCCCAAATCTGTCACTCCTCCCCCCCCAACCCCCAATAATCTGTAGAAAGAGATGTAATAATATAGCATATCTTAGAGGGTTAGTAAGAAAAGCAAAATATGTAGTAATGAGAAGTAAATGTAAAGCTCAGAGCACTGGAGGCCAACTGCTTTTAAGCAACCCATACATAACTGCTGTTACTCAAAATATTTAGCTTTTAGAACACAGCTTACTCTTTCCCTTAGGCAAAAAGTTCTAAGTGGTTAGAATTCCATGTTAGGCTACCAAAGCCAATTTTACTCATAATGGTGATAGCCTAGCATCCATGCTGTTATAAAAACAAACCATCAATTTAATAGGATCACCAGCCATGACCTCCTAGAGTGTCTTAAACAACTCCCATGTCCACCTTCTCAAAGCAGACTCTGCCTCCTTCTAGAGCCTTCAGAAGTTTAGAGAGCAGGGAGTCCCTACTCTACCTGCCATTGCTTTATCAGAGAATGTGTTCCTGGCTACCCAAACTAGAACTCCGTGCCTTTCTCCTGGAGACACTGGCACAGTTAGGTGTGGTTTTATAACACCAGGAATCAAGAAAGCTTCTGTGTTTTGAGGAAACTTTCAGAGATTGGCGTAGCTCCAAACTAAACAAGGGCTCTGAGCCAGACTTGGGAACACCCTGTTCCTTGAGCAGTTTATTATCTTTGTGCACAGGGCTTAAAACATTGCAGAAAATCAATAAAGGTTAATTAGCTTAAAATTATAAAAGGCTCTTCACAATGTGGCTCCAATCTCCACAACACGCTGTACTCATTGTCTCCGTGACTTCACCAGTCATCTTCCTTTGGCCTGAAATACATTCCTTCCCATTCTCTCCCTGCAGTCATCCTTTAAGACCACCTAGAGGCCACCTTCCTCCAGGGGAAGTCATCCTCTCTGATGTGACACCCACAGCCCCCTTCACCTGGCTTTATCCTGTCATCATGGCTTTGCATACACCGTTACTCTGCAATTTCAAGCTTTCATGCTCATAGGAATCATCTGGGCGGCTTGTGAGCAGAGATTACTGAACTTTGCCCTCAAAAACTTAGTCAATAGGCTGAGGAGGAATTCAAGAATCTGCTCGAATGTTAACAAGCTCCCCAGATGGTTCTGCTGGAGAGGAAGCTGCAGTGTGAGAAACATAAGGCATCCAGGCAAAGACACAATCGTACTGACTCCTCTGTTTCCACTACTCACTACAGTGCCCAAGGCATAGTAGATGCTCAGTAAATGTTTGCTGTTAAAAAGAAGGAAGCATTAAAAGTGGGTATTCATCTATCCACAAACAAATGTTTACTGAGTATATACTAATTATACAAGTTCCTTATCAAAATGAAAGGGACATCAAAATCCAATAAGTAATATGAGGACAGGTGCAAGAAATCAATGGAAACAAAGGTACCTAAGATTTTAGTATCAGCCTGCCACAGAGCCAGTGAGAATTAGTTTGTCAGTGAGAATTCCTTAGGCCAATGGTTCTCAACTTTGTCTTCATATTGAATTACTGGAATCAGCTTTAAAAACACTAACGCCTTCACTCCCCATTCCCAGAGTTTCTGAATTTGTTTGGGATGAAGCATGTGTGGTGGGATATTTAAAAGCCCTACAGGTGATTCTGATGTGTAGTCAGGGTTGAGAATCACTGTAGGCTCACCGTGCACCTGTCCTATAGCAGTTACTTAATTCTGCCTCACTTTACTGAATTTGTGTAATAATCTCCCTCTTCATCTCTCACCAGATTCTAAGTATCTGAAAGTCAGAGACTAAGTCATATTCACCTTTTATTTGTCTATAGTGCCCATGACAAGAGTCTATATAAAAGGGCAGTAAATTTTTATGGAATGAATGAGTGAAGATATCACTATAGAACACTTGACTCTCAACAACCATAAGTGAGTTGGACCAGAGAAACAGTTCACGAAGCTCTGACCCACAGCATGAAATGGAACACTGTATATGGAGCGTTTATAGAATGGTAACCGAGAATATGATAGCCCTTGGAGCATATGAGTAGTCGAAGAAGAGCTTTAAAGTTACAACAGACTGAACACAGAAGAAAAGCAACTACACACCACAGGACACTCCTTATATTCCCAGCATGTAAGAACAGCGTGGCCATCCACTGCTTGAACTCTATACACAGCTTGAATCTGGAGGTCAGCACCATGGACAAGAGCATCTCAGAAGAGGAATCATAAACCAGGCACCAAAGGAAATGCAGGGAGATGCTGACAGTGATTTCAAAATACCAGTCAAGGCTGTTTTCTTTTATCGAACTCCTAGGCTCAAGTGATTCTACCCTCTCAGCCTCCTGCGTGGCTATGACTGCAGGCACATGCTACCACACCCAGCTTACTTCTGAGAAGAACCATGATCAAGTTCTTTGTGGTAAGACCTTTGAACTCGATAAAGGCTCATTTGCTGTTGAAGTGTCAAATCTAATGTAAATAATAAAATGCTATTGTTTTCTAAACCTGTTATAAAATTTCTAATCTTTTTAAAAAGCATTTTTTATTATTGCTTCAGAAAACAATCCTATGAACTACTTGAACTTTTTTTTTTTTTGAATACCCAGAGGGTGTAACTGAAAAAAAATATTTCAAATATAACTAGGGCAATATAAAAGAATGTTAAATCTAGATAGACTCAACTCACTCTTTCATCACAAAATTAGGACTCAGGTTACAGTTAGATGCAGAGGCTGAGGTTAATATACCAGCATACTAGCCACCCCAGGAGGCAAGGAGACGGTAACTAATAATTTTTTATCTCTGTCTGTTTACCAGAATCTGGGCTGGGGATTTCCCAGCAATCTCATTTAATCTGCATCACACTCCTCCCCACCACCCCAGGTTGATACTGCTAACCCCATTTTGCCCATAAAAACACTGAGTGTCAGAAAGAACGAGTGACTTGTGAGAGGTCATCCAGTTCCTAAGGAACAAAGTCAGCAGTGGATTTCAGTCTACATTTTTTACCACCCTGCTATTTTAATCTGTGGCAAGTGGAATATTTCTCTTATCTACGATTTCCTAAATGCTTAGCAATCCAGAATAACACTTAGATTATTCAGAACTAAACTGTAGTTTATGTAAATCAATTTGATTTAAATCAAAATGGAAACTATCTCATCATCACATAACCAGTTCTGTTAAGTGTAATTATTGGAAGGCAAGAGCCTTATATGTGGTTTAATAACCAAAATCAATCTGAAATAGAGCCTCATTAAAACCAGTTAGCTTTTCTATTGGTGAGATATTTATCACTATTATTTACATGTGTATTCATCAATATAGATTAATTAGCATGCAAACATGAATGTAACTTCTAAGAATTTAAACCATTTAAAGAGGATGAAAAGATAAGGAAAAGCTGACATTTTATGTAAAAAAAAACAAAAATGCAAGAAAGTATGTTCTGAGTTAATATCTAAGTGATAATGAGCATTCATTTTTCTCCCACCAAAAAGCATAGTATTACACTATATGTGTTATGCAATTATATGAGTTGAGAAAGAAAATTAGATTAAAAGAAAAGATGCAGACATTTTATAATACCACTAATAGGGTTTGCAGACTGTGAATGTCAGAGACAAATAGAAACAAAAGATGCATGCAGGAATTGGAAACTTGATTCAAGGACCCGAGTCTGTCACTGAGAAATTTCAGGCATTTTGCTGAATTCTGAGACCAACTCATGTGGAGCACATGTTCCCGATAAACATCTTAAACACTGCAAAAAAGTGGTAAACAGATAATGTACCTTATAAATGGAGCCCTATTAAGGGACGATCACTATATAATACATTGTCCAAATCAGGACATTTATGAGAATGAAAAGGATGCCACTAGTAAATATGCCAGGACAATGAGCATAATCTGGATTTGTCTCAGGAAAATTAGAGAATATGTCACTCTAACAGATGATAAATGCCCTACATAGGACCTTCAGTTAACCTTCAGTTTAAAGCCCTCTACACTTTATTTTTCATGTGCCTTCCTGCACCTGTTTTCTCCTTTACATATCCGTATTTTTTTTTTAGCCTTTACACACTGTCCCTCCTCTTTTTATTTCTTTATATATTTTTTGAGACAAGGTTCTTACTCCTATTTACTCCTGTCACTCAGTCTGGAGTACACTGGCACAATCTCAGCTCAGTGCAACCTCTACCACCTCCAGATCAAGCGATTCTTCCACCTCAGCCTCCCAAGTAGCTGAGACCACAGGTATGCACCAACATGCTGGGCTAATATTCTGTATTTTCCATAGAGATGGGGTTTCATTATGTTGCCCAGGCTGGTGTTGAACCCTGGTGTTGAATCCTGGGCTCAAGCTATCCACCTGCCTTGGCCTCCCAAAGTGCTGGGATTGCAGGTGTGAGCCACCACACCTGGCCCGTCCCTCCTCTTTCATCAACCCTCTGCCTTTCTTTTTAGTTCCTTCCCTTCCTTTTCCCCTCTCTCTTCTTCCTCCTTATTTCTCTTTCTATGGCTCTTTCCTTCTCCATCTATGCAGCTTTCTCCTTTCCTTCTACCCCTTTTTAAAACAAAAAGTCTTTCTTCTGGATTTCATATTTTCTCCATGCAATCAAGCCCATCCCAACTTGCCATTACCTGGAACTAGAAGGTTTGATATTTTAGTCACTTTTACTGAATACTTTTATATCCTATGTTTTCTAACTTAAAAGTAGGTGGGTTTAACATTTTATATTTATTTTTCTACAAAAAGGCATTTTAGAGGCCGAACTCCCTGCCCAACATATCTACACCCTAATCCCTGGAACCTATGAATATGGTTTATTACACAGCAAGAGGGACTTGCAGATATCATTAAGGCAGTTATCTTGGATTACCTAAGTGAGCCCATTCCACTTACATGAGCCCTTAAAGACAGAGACCTTTCTCTGCCATTTCTGCTAGGGGCAGAAGAGATGTAGCAAAAGAGGAAGTCAGAGATTCTAAGTGTAAGAAGGACTCAAACTTTTGCTGGCTCTGAGACAGAGGAAATCACATGATGGAGCAGGCCATATATAAGGATCAGAGGAAGCCTCTGGGAGCCAAGGGTGGTCCCCAGCTGCCCTGAGAGTGGTCAAGAAAGCAGAACTGCAGTCCTACAAACATATGGAACCAAAATCTCCCAACAAGCTGAATGTGCTTAAAAGTGGATCTTCCCCAGAGCCTCCAGAGTGGAATACAGCCCTGCCAACACCTTGGCTTTGGCCTTGTGAGACTCTAAGCAGAGGACCTAAGTGAAGTATGCTTAAAACATTTATGTATTATCTCATAGGCAATTTGTTATTGTAGTAATAGAAAATAAATGTAAGCATAAATTCTATTAAATCTTGCTTAATTTGGGATCTCATAGATTAATAACTCCTAATAAAAAAAGTGCTTCCCTCATCTTTAGGCTAAATTTAGACATATGTATATGTGCTAATTGATTTTTCAATCATCGTTATGTTTTTAGATGAAAGGATAAACTTAGTAATCTAGAGGGGCTGATTCTTAAGATACATATCATTATAGTAAACATTCGGTTCGCTCTCATTCTCACAAAACTCTGTGGGAAAAAAGCCTTCATTTGACTTTTGCTAAATACCTCTCCATCTTTGTGGGAGACTTAAGCAATTTTGTTTCTTTAAGCAATCAAGGGACATATTGTTCTCTACCACACTACCAGAATGGAAGTATAATTATGCCAACCCAATAAATAGAACAAGAGGTTGGTAAGCCCGTGATGCAGAAACAACCTGTTGATTCTGCCTACTGACTTAGCAGTCAAATTAACCATAAGAAAAGTCTCGTTCTTTCTAACACAAACATCAACAATAATAAAAACAAATATAAATTTTACAAATTTTCAATGAGTCAAAAAATTCCTGTTTATCTGCTCCCCGTTGGCACAAATTCCCACACACTCTGATATATGTGTGTTCAAGATAATCTATTTAAAAAACAAGTTTATGTCTTGTTTCTGCTACTGTAATAGATCTCAAAAAAAAATAAGGCAAAATTATCTGTCCTTTTTCTAGGTAGCACAGCCCTTGAGTTCTGAGTTTAAGGCTTTCAGAAGTTTTAGGTTCAAGAGTTGAAAACAGAAATTGCCAGAAACCTGAAAAATAGCCCTATGCAGGCTTTGGGGTCTGCTATAAGCTAAAGAGATGAGTTAAGGTGGGTCTTTCCTGACAGGAAAGGGATGGAGACTATGGTTTTGAGTTTAGACAGTGAACATGGTGGGGACTGAATAAGGAGACAAGTGGTGAACGTATAAAGCTGTGGTGCCTGCGCCCACTTTTATTTTCTAGGAGATATGATGGGATGGTCTGAGAAGCTGGAGCCTGAATACAAGAAGCAGGACCCTTGGGAGACCTGGAAGATGATGATCATACTCTATGCACTGGGAGATGTACCTCTTTTGGTAGCATAGGCCTCAAAGGTTTGGACAACATGCATCTCAGCAGTGACCCTGATGGCCTGAAGAGTTGGAGGCCCTCTCATTATTTTTCTGAACTGCAGAACACCATGAAACTCTTAAGCCACCCTCAGGTAAGCAGACCTCCCATTATGACTGATGTTGGATGTCAGAAGTAAAATCTAACAGGCAAAAACTGAGATTTTTATTACATAGAGAAATGTAAAGCACTGCAATGTTTCTGTATGTGTTGTGGAGCAAAGTCATGCCAACTACATGTGTATGTGTGGATGGGTAGATGGAGGAGCATGGCTGAAAGGAATCCAGGAAACTGGCTATTAAAAGGAGGGCCAAGTGGGAAGGGCCCTGCTTCCTTCTGCTTCTCAAGGTTTTCTTCATCATTTGTGTTTGACCCTTGAAATACAGTCCAGGAAGAAGAGTCGCTTCCATGCCTGTCTTAGAAAACACAAACCAGTGCTCTCTCTGATTTGCAGTTTGCATGCATTCTTTTGAGTTGGCCAGTCCAGTTTGCTATAGACTGTGTCATCTGAACATATGGCTTTATTCTTGTGCTGTATTCCTGTGAGTGACCATGTCCAAATCAGTGCTTAGGAACCATCATGACCCTGCTGGGCAGGTTTGTGCTGCAAAAGAAGTTGACTGGAACTGACAATTAAAACACGACTTTTTCCATTTCTAATGACTGATAATTTCAGTGATGATAAACACAGGTAAACACATTGCTTGCAATAAATAGGCTGCCTATTCACTTTATTTCCACTAAACACACACACACACAGCTGCAAGAAAATTAAGCCCATGAAGATATTTTATTAGTGGAAAGTCACAGCTGACTTAACTTTCACAAGTTGGGCAATGTTTAGTTCCTTCTGCAACTTTATCTCACCCACACCACATAAGCACACAGTGAAGCATGAAACCTAAATATGAAAATGAAATATCTCTTGTACAAAGGGGACACATTCTTACAGTGATGATTTTGCCATTCCTTGCTCTGCATCTTTAAAATTACTTCCAGCAGCATCATATTCTTACCTATCTCCCTTCTACATGAGTGCCATCCATACTCCAAACAAACACTGGGCATAAAGGGAGTATTTCATGCTAATAAGAAAGTCAAGGCAGCAGAGGAACAGCAGGAAAGCTCTGAGATCCCACTCTCTTTAGCCCCACCCTGTACCATCTGCCCGTACTGCCGATCATCCCCAGCTTGATGCCTTTGCAAATAACATTCACACCCTTTAAGGCAATCTCCTCACTTTCTCTCACAATCCACATTTATTACCTCCCTAAAACTCACGTCCTCCAAAAAACATTTCTAGTTTAATTGTCCCATTAACTGTTTCAATATGTGGGTATTCAGTGAACAATAGAACATTTTGCCCTCATGGATATATAGCTTTAAAAGTGAGATGGAACGCAGTTAATGTTAATTAGAGGGAGGTTGAATGACTGTTATCATAGCAAGTGGATTTGTCTTAGGCAGGTAATCATAGAGTAGAACTGGATTGCATGGCATTAAACAAAACTGTTGGAATTTTAAAAGAGTTCTGTAAAGCACAGAACTAGTAGACCCAGTTTAATATGTGAATCTCTGTGAGATAAGGGACATGAAATAGAAGAGAGAGTGTTGAACTAGGAGTCAGGAAACAGAATTTACTCAAAATTTTAGGCCTAGATGTTGGCATAGTTTTCTATACAATTAAAATGTAGACTCTTGAACAATGAGCTTTGTGGTCCTCCCCCCAACACACATGTACTCCACATAATAAAAAGTTGGATAATTGTGTATATATACCAGGTACTCTGTAAGTATTTGTGAACATATATTTACATGTATGACTAGGGCCCAGAATCAGTTTTAGTGGTTTAAAAAGAAATAGGCACTATCATAAATTTATAGATCTCCAAGGCTTAGAGAATTGTTTAGTCAAGAAGTTTTATTTTACAGGTAGAGAAACTGATATCAGGATGCCTTATTCAAGAGCATAGCACCTGAGCATGACACGGGTGGCACTGAGTTCAGGCTCTGCTATTTCTCCCAATGCTCCATACGGCATATAAAGGGAAATTTGGTTCAAAAATTCAATATTATGACATAAAAAGTTTCAAGCCACCGAGACAAATTGCCATGTACAATGGCATAATAAAGGTATGAGGTAAGACAAATTTTTTTGTGTCTATGGGCAAAACTTTTTGCTTGATGATTTTCTTACAGGGGCTAAGTGTTTGCATACTATTTTAAGCCCTGTATTTTTTAGGACTGCATTCAGCTGACTGTATCTGGTGATCCCCAAGTTAATGAGAATTATATTTATTTTTCTGTCACCTAAGGAAGTCCAGCAACAGGGAGGCCGAAGCTGGTGTGGAGCTCACTGGTATCAGCAGTCCACGTCATTTCTCACTGCCCCACCTCTTTCCCTTATTACGTTTGGGTTCAAGGTTGATCCTAGAACTCCATCTATCTCCCCTGAATTCAGAAAGAGAAGAGGCAGAGAAAGGGAACACTCCTCTCTTTCGAGAAGACCTCTTAGAGGTCCCAAATAACAGTTCTGCTAACATTGCCTTAGCTAGAACCTAGTCATGTGGCCCCATCTGACTGCAAGGGACCTGGACATTCAGTCTTTTATCATGGTGGCCATGTGCCCTGCTAAAACAGAGATTCTGCTCCCAAGAAATAGTCTATATGAGGTGCAACCACCATCCTTTTCCACAGAAAGTCTGCTCAACAATTCCTCAATTGCTTTCTTAATCAATTTAAAGATTACTTTAATATCATGCAAATAATCCACACTTTAAAATGGAAGACTACAATTTCTATGAATAAAGTAATACAAACCAGCATAATGACAATCATTTTAAACACATTATGTATATAAGGAAGATTTTATTAAGATATGAGCTCATATCTTGGTTCGGTTGAGACTAATAGCCGCCAAATAATCCCAGAGCTCTCAGAAAATTCCTCACAGGGCAAGGAAATAGTCATCAGGTCGTGACATTTGTCAAGAGCTTACAGAGCTGCAATTTCTTCAAGAGTGTGGCCGGCCCTTTCCCCCGACCTTTTCCACTTCCTTAAGCCCTGCCAAAGGACAAATTATCGCCAAGGCAACCACAGCCCTTCATGCTCCCCTGCTGATTCTGGTCGCCTGTGCTGTGATCAAACAAGGAGTAAGGAGCAAGAAGGTCCTCTGGGGCAGATACAGGTGGGTTTTTCTTTCTGTCACTGAATGCCTGGAGTCTTGGTTTCCATGTCAAAATCCCAGAGGCAAAGATTGCTGACTCTTCCTTTATATTCCTTCCTCATGCTGGGGCTACTACCAACAGGGAATCTGGAAAATACGAGTTACTCCAAATTTAGGTTTTAAATAAATGCAAAATATTTTTCACTTTGGGTCTAATTAGTCCCTTTTAGCCCTTCCCAGTTAGTTGTTCACATGTCCTATCTGTGGATGTGTGGATGTGTGTGTATATATATGTAGCAGGCTCCCATTCTGGCTTTTTATATGTAAAGTATATAAAGTGTGTGTGTGTGTGTGTGTGTGTGTGTGTGTGTGTGTGTATAATTTATATATATAAAGTTTTGCCCCTAGACACAAAAAATATATCTTACCTAACACCTTTATGATGCCATTGTACATGGCTATTTGTCTTGATGGTTTGAAACTTTACATATGTATATATGTGTGTGTGTGTGTGTGTGTGTGTGCATATATATATATATATGTGTGTGGTTCACTTGAAAACGTGAACTTCCGGGCTCAAGTGATCCTTCTGTCTCAGCCTTCCAAGTAGCTGGGATTAGCGGAGCATGCCTCCACACCCAGCCAATTTTTAAATTTTTGTAGAGTCCAGCTATGTTGTCCAGACTATTCTTGAACCCCTGACCTCAAGCAATCCTCCTGCCTCAACCTGCCAAAGTGTTGGGACTACAGCATGAGCCACTACATCTGGCCCTATGTTTCATATACAAAACCTGCATTACTATCATCCAAAAACTCTTCTGTCTTACCATCTCAAAATTAGACTAGTACTATTTCAACATTGTAACCAAAGTCATTGAAACTTTTTCTCTCTTAACAACTTGTTCCCTTCTTTCCATTATTCCCACCTCCAATGTCCTATCTGTTGACATTGAAGAGATCTTAGATAACTTTCTGTCTTCTTCACAGTCAATTACAAAAGTGACTGTGATCTTTTGGATTTCTGACAGCTCTTTTTATCCTCAAGTTTACTTTTTATTCCTCAAGTTACCTAGAGTCTCTGGATCTCTCTTATTTCATTTGGAAAAAGTGAGTACTTTAGAAAAGACAGGTCCTCAAGTATATTCCAACTCAAACATTCCACAATTTTATGATAGGAATACCAAATAACAATGTCACACAATGCAGGTGAAGAATTTAAACTTCTCTTGCAATGTTTCAATAAGAACTACAGCCATTTAAAAATAATTTGACAATTCTTCTGGATGGATTCTTCTGAAGAAGAAATCATTTGTATATATCATCCTATCTTATCACACTTTCACAGCTGCCAATGAGAGGCAATTCATTATGCCATTTGGAGAAGTTGGTGAAATGAAAAGTGATATAGCCTCCAGGTAAGTACCAATTAAAATTATTTCAAATCATTTAAAATGACTATTATATAATACTCTTAGAGTATGGCTTTTGGAAGAACTAGTACTTTTTCTTTTTACAAGGGGAAAGGAATCATCTTACTTTCTGACTATGCAGGATTATCTGATGTCAAGTACTTCTGCAATACATATTCTGTACTGCTCATTGTTATTTCAAGTTCTTGGTAGCAGGGATAGCAGTATATGCTGCAGCCTGAGAACAGCAGAGTCATCCTTTTTTCTACTTCCCTCTTTGCCTTGCTTTTTTCTCAGAATCTCTATGCACCCTGCTCTATTGCATAAAGAATTATGCCCAATGGGTGATTTCCACCATTCTCCTTCTGACTATGCCTCTCCAGTTAGTGATAAACAATGCAGAAATGTCAGTCTCCAACCACTTGTCCAATCGCCCTTCCAATTACAATGATAAAATGTAGTATATTCTAGAGTTCCCTTAAGTGATTTAGATTTCTCACACCATCATTCTTCATTCTTCAGTTCTTCCACATAGAGTTGGACAAAGGAGAAGTGTGTTTTAGATACAGTATTATCACAAAGTGAACTCCTGACCTCTAGTTATTCACCCCCCTCAGCCTCCTGAAGTGCTGGGATTACAGGTGTGAACCACTTCGCCCTGCCAGGAGTTAGAGACCAGACTGCCAACATGGTGAAACCTCATCTCTACTAAAAATACAAAAATTAGCCAGGTATGGTGGAGGGTGCCTGTAATTCCAGCTACTTGGGAGGCTAAGGCAGGAGAATTGCTTGAATCTGGGAGGTGGAGGTTGCAGTGAGCTGAGATTGTGCCATTGCACTCCAGCATGGGCAATAGAAGTGACTTCACCTCAAACGAGCAAGCAAACAGCAACAACAACAACAAAGTGAGCATAGGAAACTGCTTCTCCTAAGGATCAAAGTAACATTTGCAAAAAAGAAAAAATTGTAACCTAGTACTTTTTTGTATGTATTCAAAATGTCACTCAATACATTGCAGAGGGGACCTTTACAGCTCAAGGCAATGCAAATGCTAGTTCCCAGGAAATAACTTTCTTCAAGTTTTGCTTAAGGGACATAGCTTAACTTTAAATATGGCACCCCACAGGAAAGAAAGGATGTTCCTAAAAGACTTCATTAACTTTTATTAATTTCAGTGTAACTTCACTTCCAAGGAAGACAGTACCTTCCTGTAAATAGTTCTCTGAAGAAAAGGGCTATTTGTAAACTGCAGTAAGCTTGGAGAATTTAAACTTTGTCCTGCTTATGCAGCAAAAACATTTTCTAAACACTAAAATGATTGATTCCACTAAAGACTTACAAATGAAATTTCCTATTTCAGATTTTTAAAATTACCTTGGGACAATAACATTTAAAATGCACTCAAACTCACTATACATGAAATATGTGAATATAAGTTTGTATTCTGTTTGCATTGTGGAGATAAATAATATAGTCATCTAAGAATATTTTAAATTATTAACATTTACCATCCACTGGTTTTATGTAGAGTAACAGGACTTTGGTTTTAAATGATGTAATCTTAAATAACTTTATTCATTTTTTCATAGGTAAGAGCGTGGGACCACAAAATCTCTAATGATCTGTCTAGCTGTAAGATGTTATGAAATGATAAAAAAAAAAAAAAAACTTTGCCTCAATTTTAAGTCCTTCATTTTTTGGTGCTGTTATCACAAGATAATAATAATAGTAATAATGTTATAGATTTATGAAACTTTTCTTGAGGCGCTTTCAAATCCATGATCTCATCTACTCATTGGAAAGATTTAGTTAGAGAGAAAGAATCTTCGTATTTTCACTTGCATGTTTTCCCTGACAAGTGCTAAGCCTGGGGAATTTATCAGAGTCATAAAACCCTGATCTGGAAAGGTCACTTAACTGATACCTTTTTGCAGCCTTCAACAAAACTGAAGATCAGAAAAACGCTGGATCTTTTACACTTCATCCTGTGCTTCTTGATTAAATCAGACTCTAAGTGATTTTTTTTTTGTTATCTACTAAATAATTTAAAATAACAGAACTAAAGAACAATGCATATCCCTGCAAGAATAGAAAAATATCAGGCTACGTGTAATGGTTTATTTCAGAGTAAAATCTTACCGAAGAAACCTAAGTGGATAAGAGCATAGGAAAATTTCAAACATGAGAAGGCTTAATTTGAAACAGAGGATTGTGAGTGGCTCATTCTATGAAAAACTGAAACGTTTCTTCGATGTAAATTTCTAAGAAGTTTTCGTATAACTTACTCATTTAATAGTTATATTGAGTACCTTTTTGGGTCATCCCCAGTGCTTGCTGTCCAGTTATACAGAGTGAACAATCATGGAAAACGGCTGACATATATTGAGAAGCTAGCATGCTCTTAGCTGTGCTAAGTGCTTGATGTACAATTAAGGCAGACCCGAAATCACTCAGCCAGAAAATAAGAGCACCTGTGTTCCAACATTGATCTGCCCATCTGGAATCTGTGCTATTAAGTGTCTCACATTGTAGGAGTAAGCTGGAGCCCCTGTCCTCAAGGAGATCACCCAGATATGGAAGCAGGATGATCCACTCATTCCTTCCATAACTCCAATGCTTGCCTTTAAATTGTTGATTTTTGTCAACTATTCCTATTGGCATCCCCCTCCCCACCCTTCAAAATAAAACACTAACTCAGCAGCCATCTCTCTCAGAGATGATTCCTTTTGAAGCTCTTTTACAAAAGTGCCAACTAATGACCTGGTAATTGTTTTGTGTCTTTTTAAGTGAATTTTGAAGTCACAAAAAAAGTCATAGAAATACTACTGTGAAAGCTTTGTCGGAATTTATGGCTTCCTGGGAGAACTGCATCATCCTGAATTGACAGCTGAGGTCTCAGCATTAAGTAAATGCTGGGGGCTGGGCATCAAGGAGAAATGTTCACACAGTTACTACTTGATTAAAAATAATACAGTGCTGATAAGGACATAATGAAACAGGCACTTACTAGGAGAGTGTGAATTGACACAACTTCCTAGAAAACTGTCTGCATGCAGTCTAGAAAGATGTTTAAGCTCTTGGAACCAGTTATTCCACTTCTTAACTAGAACTTATTGGAGGCATAGACTTAGGTATTTGGACCAACATGTATTTAAATATGTGTTCATTAGCCCTTAATAATAATACTACAATATTGAAAATACTTTATAAATGTGCAGGAATATAAAAATAATTAAATACATTATGGCATATAAATCACATAGTGGAATTTATAGCCATTTTGTAAATATTTTCCAAATATTTTGATTAATATGGGAAAATTTTTACTATAAAATTTCAAGTGAGAAAACAGGATCAAATCATTATATACATAAAGATCTTATTTAAAAATTGATAATTACAGAGAGAAAGGGATAGGATAGGAAAAGGTTTATATGCCTAATAAGAAGGACTATAATGAAACAAAACAAAAATAGCAAAATAAAAAGTATTTATAATCAAAAGAGTATGATTTTGGATTAAGCAATGATTTCTTAGATATGATACCAAAAGTACCAGAAGCAAAAGAAAAATAGAGTGAATATCATCAAAATTTTGTGCTTCAAAGGACACCATCAAGAAAGTGAAAAGAAAACAAACAGAATGAGAGATTTTTGCAAATCATGTATCTTATAACAGAACTGTATATAGAATACATAAAGAATTATTACAACAATATAAAGACAAATAACCCAATTTTTAAAAATGGGCAAAAGAGCTGATAGTTCTCCAAAGAAGACACAGAAATGGCCAATAGGCTCAAGACGTTCAACATGATGGCCATCAGGGAAAAGCAAACCTGCACAAGGAGATAGCACTTCACGCTCACTGGAATGCTATTATCAAAAAGTCAGATAATAACAGGTACTAGATAGAAGTTAGAGACATTGAAACTCTCTATGCTGCTGGTGAAAATGTAACATGGCGTAGCCTCTCTGGAAAGCAGTCAGGCAGTCCTCAATGGTTAAACATAGAGTTACCATAGACCCAGCGATTCCTTTCCTACGTTTACACTCCAGAGAAAAATATAGGTCCACACAAAAAGTTGCACATGAATGTTCATAACAGTATTATTCACAGCCAAAAAGAGGAAACAATCCATGAAGAAACCTTGAAAACATTATGCTAAGTGAAGGCAGCCAACCCCCCACACACACACATACACACACATACACACACACACATACTGCATGATTCTATCTATAAAAAATATCTAGAATAGACAAATCTACAGTGGAAGAAAATAAATGAATGGTTAACTAGTGCTGGAGTGGAAAATTAATGGGAGGCAGTGTTGGGGGTCACAGCCAATGGGCACAGGGTTTCTCTTTGGGGTGATGAAAATGGTCTAAGGTCGATGGCACTGATGGTTGCGTAACTCTGGGAATTCATCAAAAACCACTGAATTGTGTACTTTAAATGAGTGACTTGTATGTAATGTGAATTCTATAGTATTTCAATAGAACTAGCTTTTTAAATAAAAAAAAAACACCAAGGAAATAAGAATAATTAGTTTCATTATTTCATTTATTAACCCTATTCCAAGTTCCTACTATGGCCTGTGGCAAACATAATGAAAGATACTAAATAAAGTAAATCCTTTGTTTTAAGGAGTTCACATGAATTAACACTAACTCGTGTTAGTGACACTAACTCATGCTAGAAGTAATTTAATTACAGATTATGCAGAAAGAAGCAACCAGCACTAGCCACTGCAAAAACATACCAAAATTGTAAAGACCATCAACAGTATGAAGAAACAGCATCAACTAACGGGCAAAACAACCAGCTAGCACCAAAATGGCAGGATCAAATTCACACATAACTATATTATCTTATAGCTTTAGAAGAAGCATGGAATATGTATTATCATTTCTTACTCCATTGTCTTTTTTAAGCGATCATAAGTGACTTCATCACTTAAGTGTCTACTAAATCAGATCTGTATTTCCTATTGTCTTATGGAAACATCCACCTGGGTTTCCCATAATATCTCAAACTTAAGTGGGTTTTTTTGCTGTTTTTGTTTTGAGACAGGGTCTTGTTTTGTCACCCAGGCTGGAGTGCAGTGGTGCAAACACAGCTCACCGCAGCCTTAACCTTCTGGGCTCAAGCGATTCCCACCTCAGCCCCCCAAGCAGCTGGGACTGTAGGTGTGCACTACCATGTCAAGTTTAAGTTTTAAATAACATTTTCATCCTCCATTCCTCTCCATTATTGCCATACCAAACTCACACCTCTCCTGGTTTCCACATCTCGGAAAGTGTATTGCACAGCGGCCTCTCAGAAAGCAGGTTTAGAAACCTCAGAATCCCCTGAGTCTGCTCACTTCCCTGTGTCCCAATCCAGGCCATCACCAGGGTCTTATAATTCTACCACTTGAGTGTCTCTAGCATTCATGTTCCAGTCTCACACTGCCATCGCTCTGGTTCATGCCTTCACCATCTCTTGCTTGGGATAGAACAGCCATTTTCCAAGTTGTACCTCTAATTCCAGTTTCCCCTTCCCCTTTCTCATCCTCACATTGCAGTAAGGGTTAGCTGTCCTTCCAGTTTTAAACTGCATTTTTAAAAAGTTTAAAATACACTTGAATACAGAAAATCCTGTAACTACAAATAAACATATCTTAATATAATGTAACTTTTACTGTAGTTTTCTGTTTAGAAATGAAGCATTTTGGCCTAAACTGAGTACCCCCTTTTTCCTTCTCCAGTCCCACTCCCTTCTTTCTTGCCTCAAAGAATTGGGTTGCATAGTTCTAGTCCATATACTACATATATATTATATACCCATATACACTGTAGTATATAGTATTTTCACAACTCTGACTTCACAGTTCAAACATATCCTTGAGAAAGAAGGAAACAAAATACAGAAAAGAATGATGAATAATGTTATAAAAACAAATGCAAGTAAAAGCATGAATACACTAGGAATGAACATATCTTCATATAATGTAATTTTATTTTCTATTTAGAAATGGATCATTGTGGCCGAAACTGAGTTCCCCCTTTATATATACACTATACATCCATATATAGTGTGTATGTATATATATATATATACATATATATATATACACACACACACTATATATAGTATATATATATATATATACACACACTATATATATATAGTATATATATATACACACACACTATATATATATACATATAGTGTGTGTATATATATATATATACATATAGTGTGTGTATATATATATATACACACACTATATATATAGTATATATATATACACACACTATATATATATATAGTGTGTGTGTATATATATATACACACACTATATATATAGTGTGTGTATATATATATACACATACTATATATATAGTGTGTGTATATCTATATACACACACTATATATATAGTGTGTGTGTGTATATATATATATACACACACACTATATATATAGTGTGTGTATATAGATATACACACACTATATATATAGTATGTGTATATACACACACTATATCCATATATATACTATATAGCCATATACCATATACTATGTATATCTATATACTCTATATAGTCCATATACTGTGTATATTATATACATATATGTATGTATAGATATCTACATACACACACACACACACACACACACACACACACATACTATATAGCCGTTCATATATATACAGATAGACAGATAGGGCAGGTAGCCAGAAAGAGGGTAGGTAGGTAGGTAGACAGACAGATAGATGAAAGGATGGATAAATGCTTGAATTACAATGGAGATATGTTGATAACACAAGTTGAAAATGTCTTAAGTCAGCAACGCATTTTATACACCTAACCTACAGAACATCATAGCTTAGCCTAGCCTAACTTAAAAGTACTCAGAACATTTACACTGGCCATTTGGGAAAATCATCTAACATAAAGCCGACTTTATAAGAAAGTGTTGAATATCTCATGTAATTTATTGAATACTGTACTGGAAATGAGAAACAGAATGGTTGTATGAGTCCTTGAAGTACAGGTTCTACTGAATGTATATTGCTTTCACACCACTGTCCAGTCGAAAAATCGTAAGTCAAATCATCGTTAAGCTGGAGACCATCTGTATATGCAGATATATGTGTGCGGATATCCAGTACATTGTTATTAGAGGTATTCCTTGATATTAGATTTTTTTATACTATTGTAAATGGTCTTTAACATTTATTTTTAATTGTTGCCATTACACATTACAGAAAAACAGTTAGTGTTTATATATTGAACTTCATTTTAGTGACCTTGTTAACTTCTTACTGATTTATAAATTATCTACGAAAGGTTTTTGCTTTTTACAAGGTATGTTTAAAGCATTTAGTTACTGTGATTACTTACCTGTTTAATTACTGTCATCTTACTTTTTGTTTTGAATTTACTTTTTTTCTTACCTCACTTCTGTTGAATTACTCATTTTCCTTATTCCTTTTCATTTTATCTGCTATATTTTATTTTTCTGCCAAATTATGCATTCCACTTCTTTTCTCATAATATCTACCCTTAAAGTTTCACATAGCATCTTAATTTTAGTAAGTCTAGATTTAAATAGTATCTTTAATGTTTTACCAACTAATCCAAGGACTCAATTCTCTCCCCCTCCCAACCCAAGTCCCTTGTTATCACTGTTTTGTATCTTTTTTCTTAAATATCCATTGTTAGATGTTTTAATATTGCTTTCAGTTGCATTTGTTTTTTATAACTTTCTTATTTCATCATTCTTTTCTATATTTAATTTTCTTCTTTCTCAAGGACACTTTTAAACTGTGAAGTCAGAGTTGTAAATATTCTTATACTTTTTAACTCGTAGTTTGTCATTGTTTATTCTTTTATTTTATCCTGGGTATAGTATTCTATACCACCAATTATTTTCCTCTGTACCTTGAAGACATTTCACTGTCTTATGTCATGTCCTGTTGCAGATGCCAAGTGTATTATCTAACAACCCTTATTTGTTAGGTATTTGCCTTCCTATCTGGAAGGTTATAAAATTTTCTTTAGGCTGTTTCACTGTTGTAGGTCTTGAGTGAGTTTATATTTTTATTTTGTTATGTACTTATTATATTCAGGAACCAATGTGGAATCACTTGAGTTTTGTAATACTCTCACCATTTGCACTTTGAATATTGCTTCTTTCTCATCTTTTATCTTCTCTTCTGACAGTTTTATTAGACATATGTTGAGTTTTCTTAATGTAGCCTCCATTTTTTCTTAGCTTCTCTTAAATTTTCCATCTCTACCTTTTTGTACTGAATTCTCCATCATTTCCTCAGACTAATATTCCAATTCACCCCTTTTTACTGTTTGATCTATTGCTCAGCCCATTCACTTTTTATTTAAATGACTGCAGTTCTAATTTTAGAAAGCCTCTTGTTATTTTCAAACGCTCTTATACAGTTTTATAAGAGCACTTGAAAAATGCTCTTATAAAAATATTTTAGACAAGACTCCTATGATTATCTTCTTTCCTTTGGCTCTTTGAACATCCTAAATGTCCTTGAATTGATGTTTCTGATTATTCTATAATTTCTAGTTCTTGGAACCTACATTCTACCATTTGTTGGGCCTAATTCTCTGTGTTATTTCATTACTCACAGGCCTTATACTTTTTTTAGTGTGACTTCACCTTCAGTGGGGATTATTTTCTATTCAAGTTCTCTTAGGAAGAGTACCAATCTGATGATTGTAGATGTCTCTGCCAGAGGCCTCCTCATTTCTCCTATTCCAAGACATCTTTCATGTTAATTTCTCAATACTGGGTTCACTACCATATAGATAGTGTAAATCCAGACCTCACATCTGCAGTGGCAAAAGCCTGGAGTTCCCAATTCTCTTCAGTGAGAAAGAGAAATTGGCACCACAGATATGGCAAGTTTGTCATCAATCCTCTGAGTCAGTGCGCAGTTGCTGTTCCGTTTTTAATGGACGAGGCAGCTGTTTCTAACTCATGGCTTGGTGCATGTAGCTTAGATCTAAGAGTACGGCTTGAACTGCCTTCCCATGGGCTTAGAACTCCAATTGCTAGCAGTTGGAGCCTGCATCTTTATTCTCACATGGTCCATTTAAATGTCAGTTCCTGCTCATCGCCCTGCCTCCGAGTTCCCTCCTCATTCCTGACAGCTGAGGCCTTCCGTTTCTTGATTCTGAACCTGGAGTAGTTATTTACATTTTTATATATTTTTTTTTGACATGGCCCTGTGCTGAAGTAAAAACCTGGGAAGTTGTTTTATATCAGCTCACTCAATCATATTCATTCTATCCTTCTAAACAAAAATAAGGTCACATTGCCTTCAATGGGTTCCCATTTACTTGAAGAATAAAGACCATCTCTCCATCTGGCTATTTTATAAACTTCATATTCAGATAGAATTCTGGCTCCTCAACTTGACCTGTAGCCACACCTTTAATCCCCCCACCTCACACTATAGCCATAAAGGCCCAAGCCTCACTCCTGAACATTCTATGTAACATCACAACTCCACATCTTTGTTTCAAGAAACTTAGGGGTAGCTTCTAGGTCCTATTTCTGTTTATAATAATGATTTTCTCTGACTTTCATCTAAGATCTGTGAGTTCTCCATTTCAGAAAGCGCAAAATGAAGGCAGCACAGTCGACTGCATCATCCAGGTCACTAATCCACTAAACAAAAGCCATGTAGGAGAGTAAAGACGTCCATTCAAAAGGCCAGAAAGGCCCTGTGCAGACAGGAGCAGCTGGCCCAGCTGAAACGAATCGTTGAGTTTCACACCAATGCCACAGTCCTGCGTATACAGTATCTTGAAGTTCATTAAATCCTCAGAGCTTAGCTCTCTGCTCTACAGCAACAGTTGCTCTGCCCTCTTTAGCAGGAGCAGCCTGCTGAGGAGATAGCTGTTATAGTTTGTGTGCTTCATTAGAGCAAGGAAATATGGCTCAGTTCGCCCAAACAAATCCTAGGTGCTAATGGGCCAAGATATTGTGAATGCAGAGTTAGAACTGCTAGGACAACGGAGAACTGAAGAGGGTGGGGGGCGGGAAGCACCTTAGGAACCAAAGAAACTGCATTTGTAAGCTTCATTTTATACCACGTAGCAAGTGAATCAATAACTTGAAAATGTACAGTGAAGGCAAAAAGGAGTTGATTGCAATCTTCAAAGAATCGGCAAAAGGAAAAAGTAGGAGTGCAAATTAAACTCATTCAAAAGCGTCAGGACAGTTGGTTCAAACCTAAGAAGAATCAACTAGGCTAGCAAAAAATCATTATTCCCAGAAGAGATGACAGAGGAAAGTAATAGAATATGAAATGTAAATACAAAAAAAGAAACCACCCAGATGTTTTGAGAATTTTTTTCACAGCATGATTCATGAGAATGCAAAACGGTATCCTTAGCAGCATGGATGAATGTAAAAATGGAAGATCATCACCAAGGTAAAGCCAGGTGTAGTCATTAGGATAACATCTGAAGACAATGAAAAATGACTTCCTGAATCTCTAGTTTTATGCTACTATCCAAAAGCAAAATTTAATGTAAAAAAAAATCACTCACATTTTATCATTCATTTCTTATTTTTCAATTTGGATTTGTTAATCCATCGCTTTTAATTCGCACTTAAATATGCATCCTTTTAACCTATGAGATTACCATGCAATAATGAAATAAACTCAGCAATGACAGAACATTCTTCCAAACTATCTTTCTCTTTCCACATGCAGAGGTGCAAGTGCATGTGTACGGGCACACGTCCCTCAATCTTTGGAGTGAATGGAGTGAATATCTAAGGAATCCCCAGGATGGGAGTATTATCTGATTAGATGATATCTTTTTTTCTGAATAGACAGAAATTGTATAGTTTGATGACATCCAGTTTATACATATTTTTATTTTATAGTTAGAGCTTTCTATATCCTAAGAACTTTTTTTTTTTTTTTTTTTTTTTGAGACAGAGTCTTACTCTGTTGCCAGGTGCCATGCTGGAGTGCAGTGGCACGATCTCGGCTCACTGCAACTGCCGTCGCCCAGGTTCAAGCAATTCTCCTGCCTCAGCTTCCCGAGTAGCTGGGACTACAGGCACACACCACCACGCCCAGCTAATTTTTGTATTTTTAGTAGAGACGAGGTTTCATCACGTTGGCCAGGATGGTCTCGATCACTTGACCTCGTGATCCGCCCGCCTTGGCCTCCCAAATTGCTGGGATTACAGGCTTGAGCCATCGTGCCCAGCCCAGAACTTTTTTTAATTTTTAAGTTCAGGAGTACACATTCAGGTCTGTTTCATAAGTAGACTTGTGTCGTGGGGGTTTGTTGCACAAATTATTTTATCACCCAGGTATTGAGCCTAGTATCCATTTGTTATTTTCCTGATCCTCTCCCTCCTCTCAGTGTCCACCCTCCAATAGGCCCTAGTCTGTCGTTTACCTCTACATGTCGATGTTCCCTCATCATTTAGCTTCCACTTATAAGTAAGAACATACGGTATTTGGTTTTCTGCTCCCTTGTTAGTTTGCTAAGGATAATGGCCTCCAGCTCCATCCATGACCCTGATTCATTTAAAAAATGAAAGAGTTTACCCAAGTGTAAGTCCAACATGTATTCACATGTCCCAAAATTTCTGGTTGTTAGGTGCTATGTTATCTTAATGCAAAACATCTGAGTGGCTCCTAGACCATACTCATACAAAGGGGAGAAATGTAAAACCTTTGAAAGCTGTCACTCAGCTTCCTATCACACTCACCTCTACACAAAGTAAGCTACGTTACAAGGGGCAGTTTTGGTAGCTCATCAGCAGCATATAATTACAACCTTCCCTGAGGTATCCTGGCAGTTGATTTAAGTCCTATCTGAATAGTTTCACACTATCTGTCCTCCTAATAAAGGTGAAGGACCAACACTGAAGAAAAAAGAAGCATTGGGTTGAAAACACGATCCAGATGGAGGCCTAACAGAACAACAACAAAAATCCATGTCTATAGCTACGGCTATATTTTGTCCATATGCCTATATTTTGTTTGTACTTACATCTATATGATAATGTATATAAAATATTATTTTAGATCTATATATTTTCATATTTATCTCATACATCTATAAAGCTATATAAAATTATTTTTATTTTATATAAACACATATATATTTATATGAATCTGCATCAATGTCTTTGTCATTACGTGTGTGTGTATATGTGTGTGCATGTAAACACAAACTCACCAGGTAAAATCAAAGCATTCTCACGGTAGTTTCATCAAGATGCAATCTGAGATGTATTTCTTCCACACATCAATGAGATGCAACAAAAAAAGAGCTAGGCATTAAAGGGTTACTTAATAGATATCCTACATACGATGAGAAAATAATCTTTCACTGATTTAAAATAGAGAAAAAATATATCATAAACAAAGACAGATGTCATAGGTCTGGTCCCCCAAGGAAACAGATTCTGAGATCAAAATGCATCTGCATGGTGTTTACTGGGGAGTGCCTTGGGAGCAGGACTCTTACGGGGCACCAGGGCAGCAGGATAGGGCAAAGGGAGAAATTGACTCCAATTTGGCTTCACAAGAAACTTCAGCTGACCTAATAAGTGATGGGGCTGAGATGGCCTTTCAGAGATGTCCCAGATTGAGACATGGGGGCTGGGGGCCCTGGCACCCTGTTTTGAGCAGTCATAGGATGTGGGCTGCCCCTGGTGTGGGGCATAACCTCTTCTGGGAGGGCAATGCTCAGGGATGGACTCAGCCATGAGCTATCAGGAGGGGACATTCTCAGTAGCTGGGGAAATATGGTTCTCAGGACTAAAGGGGGCATGAGCTGGGCACCAGAGTATCACTACAAGAGATTCATGAATCCAATCTTATTTTTTGAGAAGGCTACTACTCATTACCCCTAATTATAAATCCGCTCTTCTATGAGATATCCCTTCTTAACTTCCTGATTTTTCCTTTTGACAATCTGACTTCTTAGGGCAGTGAGTCAATTGTAATCCAGCTTTTCCATAAGAAAAAGTGCCCTTGATCACCTTGTAGAGAAATCTGATGGAAATAGAATGTTTGCACACTTTGTGGAAAGAGAGTGGGCTCCAGTTCCTGTATCCATAACACAGGAATAATAATAATAGCACCTACTTTATGGGATGTGCAGAATAAATTAAATTATCCATGCAAAAGTCTTCAAAGAGTGCCTGTCACACAGTTAGCTTTTACCAGCATTATTATTTTTTGGAGAACTCTGTGAGCTCAATATGGCTTCATGGTTACTATGCTTATTGAGAATCTTCTCCACAAACCAATTCAAGGGGCAGAGTCAGGAGCCAGCCCAGTGTCCCAACACTTTAGGTTCCAGTGATGTCTCACCTCTTTTTAAGTGATAGCCCAATAAATTCATACTACCTTTGATTAAGTTTTATGTCACTGATTTAAAAAATAAAGTCTATTCTCTGCACTTGATTAGTAGATATGGCTTCAAAAGATAATTGACATTTGAAGGGCTGAAAGGATAGCTTTAGGTCAACTATTCTAAAATCAAAACCCTGATAGGTGTCAGATGTCCTCCAACCTTTAATCATTCATATGCATTGATTCTATGCCACTATCTGTTAAGTCAGTCAGACACCTGAGTGTACAATTTGCAGAGAGGTCAATAAATTAGATAGATTGCCAGGAAACAGCTCCATGTAAAGGTAGATAAACTACGGCTGCTTTATTGGAATGTTCATGTAGCCACGTTGGACTACTGGAACAATATTTCCTAACTAAATGATTATGTAGGTAAAGACTCCTTGGGCCCTCGGTCACTCTTTCATCATGTGCTGGAACACCCATTGCAGGTGTTCCCTGGCCAACTTCTCAGCATTGCAGTAAGAGTGACCACTCACTCAGTGATTGTCCTCAGCTTTCATGAAAGGGCCCCAGCCTTTCCCATATCTTACCTGACTGTACATGCTCATGGATCTGCCCTTCATCTGAAACCTAGCACATCTACACCCCAGGTTCTGTCATCAGCTAGGACCCTCAACTCTCCACTCTATAGTCTCTTAAGTTCTGATAAGAAAACTATTTCCAAGAAGGTCCTGAACGACACTGGATCATTCAGTCTTTACAGCTGGGGGCTCTTGATCTATTTAGAAGAACTTTAGGGAACACATGAAAACTATAAAGAAGACATCTAGATTTTTGTATTTAAGTCCATATGCATATTCTTCTAAGAGACAGCTTAGTGATTTTAATCAGGTTGTCAAAAAGCTTTGTCCTGACCTGTTCTGTGCAATGGATAACACCAGGCTGGACCCATCCATGAGTTTATATCTAGTTCTACCACTATTACCTGTGTAACCTTGGGCAAGTTACTTACTTTGGGAGGTCTCGAGTTCCTAATCTGTAATAGGGGGATGATAATAGTATTTACACCTGCAGTTTCTGTGCAGAGTAAACAAGACAATCTCAGATATCTGGGTATATTCAGTTCTCAGTTTATATTTGTCATTATTCTTATTAAAGGATTCTCTACTCCAATAATGTTCAGAAACGCTGCTGTGGATAGTCTCAATTAAACTCTTGTATAGAGTCAGACTAGCAGACCATCAGTGAGTTTTGATTTTGACCATGTTTGCTTGTTTGTTTAATTATACCACACTATTACACCATTGACCTTCATCAAGAGAAGATACGAGAGCCCAACTGGCATCCACTTTTGTATCTACAGAAAAGGGGGCTGAACACTCTGCCCATCATCACACAGTGTCCTTTCATTAGGGCCCCTGGAAGAAATAACTCTACAAGGACACAGAGCAGCTACTCAGGCACAGGGCTCATTAGTATTATTATCTTACAGAGCCCAGGCACTTGGAGATGAATGGTGTGACCACTGAGAAGCTGGGCACCATGTCAGGTCCAGCTCCAGCGAAAGCACAAGACCACAGGGTATGCATTTCACGGCGTTAAACCCACCTCTAGTTTCCTAATTTTGTTACCCATGTCTGCTCCTTGGTTTTATGAACCCTTGGCTTTTGCTCCCTCGGTTGTTTATTTAATCCTGTTGTCATTTACGTGGTTTTATGAATCACTTCAAATCCATTGAGGAAAAAAGTCATCACACACACAAACAGAGAAACAGATTCAAACAGTGTGGATTGGCGTCTTATTTCCTATTATGCTATTTACTGTTTTATGGCAGTTCTCACTCCTGTTTAAGTGAATTTTGAACTTCCATTGTCACGAAAATATGAGAGGCAAGGGATGTGACATAGGTGGGCTCTGAACAGATAAAAAAGCAATCCAGAGCTTTCTAAAATACCCAGTGGTGACAGTTTCCAAAATAAACAAAAATTTTCCCAGAAAAATATTATACAGGCAAGGAAAAATAAATCACTTTAAAATTATTCTTGTTTACATCCTAGAAAGGCATTTCTTGAAGGGCTAACATATTCTGCATTCTTAGTCCGATAGAACCCTACCCTCTTTGCTGCCTTTCTGAACATAAGCTTTTTTTTCACATTTTAAATATAACATTCCAAAAAGAGTGGTCCTTGGGGTTTTCCATTTCAGAAGAGAATGGCAGCTGCTGGGTTTCCCTTAATAGAACAGAATAGAATTTCTATTTTATACATAAGCCCAGTGGGCTTGTGTACAAGAGTGAGTCTTGATAGGTCCAATACAAATTACAGAGGAAGTTTCTTGGATTCCCTCAAAACATCAGAAATTAATTAGCAGGCCTAATGCCTTAGAAGAATATGCAAAGGGTAGCTGTATTTTATCACATCCAAATTCTGTGTTGGTAAAAGCATTTTCCTATCTTCACACTTTCCGCAGAGTGACAGCCTGCTCGGCAATGTCCAAAAAATCAGAGGAAAATGGAAAGAAATAGGCTGAATAATTGCAACATGCATAGCAATTACAATAGAAACTCACATCTGTGTTGTACTTCACAGCTTGTGAAGTGCTGTCATAAACATTATCTTACGTGATCCTAATAAAAACTCTGATTTCAAAGTCTACACTCCTTGACTGGTTTACAAGGTTGTTAGAAGTCTAATAGTTTCCCCTTCAAAATGTGTATGTTGAAATCCTAACCCTCAGGACCTCAGAACATGACCTTCTTTGGAGAGAGGGCCTTTATAGAAGTTACTAGGGTTGGGCCTCAATATAATACGACAAAGGCTTGTTATTTAAAAAAAAAAAAAAAAAAAAAAAAAAACTTGGAGACAGCCACACACAGGGAGAAGATGAAGGCAGACCGGGATGACGCATCTACAAGCCAAGGAACACCAAAAATTTGCCAGTAACCACCAGAAGCTGAGAAGGAGACATGACACAGATTCTCTCTCACAGTCCTCAGAGTGAATCGACCCTGCCAACATCTCAATCTTGAATTTCTAGCCTCCAGAAATGTGAGACAATCCTTTTTTTTTTATTATTGTTTAAGCCACTCTGTTTGTGGTACTTTGTCATGCATCCCAAGAAAACTAATACAAAGGCTCTTTGCAATCTGTTCTTTTCTCTCTGGTACCATCTCTCAACCTTCCTTCCAGTGGACTCTACACTCGAGCCAAACTGAACATGCGAGACAGGAGGCTGTCTGCAAAGAATCTGCTAGATGTTTTTAGGATTTAAGCACTAGCAGTACAGCGCCTTGCCCATCAGAGATCATTGTACATTTCAGAATATTTTCGGGGACATAATCTTTCCTTTCTTTTCCAGTTTCATGAGACGTACAACAAAGTCCATTGAGCCCTGCACTCACTCCACCATTAACTTGCCGGATTGATTCATAGAAAAAAGAACTACTACACTCAAGAGGTAGTCTACATCTTTATTTCCAACAATTTGGGATACATCTTCTTTAAAAATTACCCTGAAGTCACATAAATAACTCAGGGTCAGTTGTCCAACCCCAAGCCAACGCTGATGGTGACAGGTAGAAGCAGCGATGGAGGAGAACACAGAACGTAACTGCTATAAATTGTCCTTTCTGCTTCAGTGAGGACAGATTTGCTGGGATCATTTTCACAAAAATAATTCACCTTGAAGAAGAATGAAAATGGACAGAAATTCTGCGCTATTTCTTCCCAAGGGTAAGCTCTGTGTCTTCCCCTTGAGCTTGGATGGATGCTATGACCATCTCACCGATAGAATGCAAAATGCTGATTCATAGGCCAGGACTTGAGAGACTGACAACTTCCTCTTCCTGCCTAGTATTTTTCCTCTACAGCCTGATGGACTGTCTCGCACAGCACACTCCGGAGACCATTGTTTGAATGGAAGAGGCAAAACAAGGAATAAATAATTTCTTTTATGAGCACCCCATTGAACTGGTGACTAAAAAAAATAGATTAATAACCTCTTGGAATGCTATAGGTGGCAGTGACCCTAAAGATTTTCCAGTCTGTTGTTATTCCAAGTTTAAATCTCCTTCTAGGATTCATGAGAACTGGTGGCTATAGAAGTTCAGATGCTCTTCTGCATGAATGATGACGTGTACCTTAACTTGATATAATGGAATAATATGGCTTGGCTCTGTGTCCCCACCCAAATCTCATGTTGAATTGTGATTCCTAATATTGGGGAGGGACCCGGTGGGGGGTGATTGGATCATAGGGGCAGATTTCCACCTTGTTGTTTTCATGATAGTGAGTTCTCATGATAGTTGGTGGTTTAAAAGAGTGTGGCACTTCCCCCTTTTGCTCTCTCTCCTGTTGCCCTGTGAAGACGTGCTTGCTTCCTCTGCGCTTTCCACCACGATTGTAAGTTTCCTCAGGCCTCCCCAGCCATACTTCCCGTGCAGCCTGTGGAACTATGAGTCAGTCAAACCTCTTTGCTTCATAAATTACCCAGTCTCAGGTAGTTCCTTATAGCAGTGTGAGAAACGGACTAATATACAGAACCATGAGCTTTGGAGGCAAGTGTACTTTGAAATCAGACATACTGACTGTGTGGCCTTGAGCAAGTTGTTTAATTTCTCACAAATTCAGTCACCTTCCTTCTGAAATAGAGAGTTAAAATGTCTTATCTTCAGGGTAGTTGTGAGTAGCAAACTACCGCTGAAGCCAATGTCACAAGGTATATGAGTGTTCAATAAGTATACCCCTCTCACCATTCAGGCCTGAAAACACCCTCGTGTCCACTCAGAACCTTCATCAGGAAAGGTGATATAGCTGGAATATTTCAGACCCATATGACAATATGGACAGTCTTTGTATTAAAATATACATTTTACAGCTTTGAGAGGGCAAAGCAGGAGGATCACTTGAGACCAGGAGTTCGAGACTAGCCTGAACAACATAGTAAGAATCTGTCTTTACAAAAAATCAAGAAACAGTTAGCTGGATGTGGTAGCACTGCCTTTAGTTATATCTACTTGGGTGGGTGAGGTGGGAGGATCCCTTGAGCCCAGGAGATTGAGGCTGCAGTGAGCTATGATTACACCACTGCACTCCAGCCTGGGTGGCAAAGTGAGACCTTGTCTCTAAATATTTATTTATGCATGTATACATACATATATCTTAAAAAGCACCAAAATCATGTACCTAAAGTGCTCTGTTCCTTCAATGAAGGTATCCTATGTAAGGCCCTAGTGGGTAGAGCTGCTTTGTACTCCTGTGAAAATTTGAAGGTCCAGACCCTGGAGCTGCTCTACCCTCCAGGATATCAAAGGGCATAAGAGACAAACAAAGCAGCCAGGCACAGTGGCTCATGCCTGTAATCCCAGCAGTTTGGGAGGCTGAGATGGGTGGATCACCTGAGGGCAGGAGTTCAAGACCATCCTGGCCAACATGGTGAAACTCTGTCTCTACTAAAAAATACAAAAGTTAACCAGGCGTGGTGGTGCATGCCTGTAATACCAATTGCTAAGGAGGCTGAGGCAGAAGAATCACTAGAACCCAGGAGGCAGAGGTTGCAGTGAGCCCAGATCACGTCACTGAACTCCAGCCTGAGTAACAGAGTGAGACTTTGTCTCAATTTAAAAAAAAAAAAAAAAAAAAAAAAAAAAGGTAACCTTGAGGAAGGCAAAGCTTATATTATTATCTCCACTTTACAAATGGGGAAACTGAGGTTTAGAGAAGTGAAGTGACTGAGACTAGGTCATATAGAGGGTCAGGGGCAGGACTCTCAGACCCCAGACATCCTGGCTTTTCCTTGGGAACCAGAACTAAAATCTTTGCATGCCATGTAAGAAGACAGAGATCATTTTATATTCCAGATTTCCCTAGGAAACTACACAGATTGAGATGGAGCAGGGACTCATCTTAGGGGCCTGCCAGGGCCCCCAAGCATGGAGATAAAGAAAAAAATTTGAGTTCCTTCAAGGGAAATTTCAGGCACTTAGCTAGCCTTGAAAAGTAAATGGACAATCTGATAAAACAAACAAGATATTAATAAGTCTTCCAAGCAAGTCAGAGTCACAAGGTGTTTTGGTTCTCTACAGAACTAAAAGACAGCATGTTAACATTATCTTCTTGAGTTGTTTTATAGAAATCTGGACCCCCAGAAGATGGAAAATGCCAACTGCTGTTATATGGACCTCAGAAAACGGGGAACTGCGGGCTGAACTCCAACCACCACTCTTTGTTCTACATTCCTTCCCGATGGGCCTGAAGAGATTCATGCCTATAGGCCAAACCTGAACATTTCTTTCTGCTGAGCCCAAGTTTTTAACAAAATTTCTGAATCTACCTATGAGCTGTAAGTCCCTGCTTCAAGATATCCAGCCTTTTAGATCAAACCAATTTATTAGCTCTATGTAATGATTTATGATTTTGCCTATAACTTCGACTTTCCTGAAACATACCTCTGCCTTTTAAAGCCCTTGCTTGTAAGCCATTGAGAAGTTAAGGTCTTAAGCATTAGCAGCCCATTTTCTTTGCTTGGTGCCATGAAATCATGCCTCACGTTCTCTTGCTGCAAATCCTGGTGTCCATGTGGCTTTTTCTGCACACTGAGCAAGTGGACCCAAGTTCAATTTGGTAACAAGGTAAGCACCAGGGGTGGAAGCTGAGACCTCTGGGAGAACTACTGAGGCATAAAGAAGGGAATTTGTTTCTTCAGTAAGGGAGGCAGGAAGACCAAGAGAGAATGAAGTAGAGATAAGGAGACATAAAAGGGAAGTCCTTTTTCGAGTGATCTCTCTCCGTGGCCCCCAAATTGTCAATAAAGGTTACTAAAATCAGAAAATGTTATTCATGTGGCTGTTCTTACAGGGTTGAGAAAGAGGGTATCCTGTGGCCAAGCTGAAGCTGTCACACCTAGTCAGGAGCACTGAGGCTGAGGATCCCATGAGGAAGAAAGCCCCAGGGCTTCCCAGCTCTCCTACAGAGGACTTTGGGGCATCACAAGCTGCAAACTGAGTCAGGCCCAATGTAATCAGCTATTCAAAGAGTAACTAGCTCACCTGACATCTCTGTTACAAGTGGTAAAATCAAGTGATAGCCAAGTGCCTTTTAACCATCAGATAAAAGATGTATCTTTATATATTTATCATCAAAAGAAACATGTATATACATGTTAAAATCATGAGACACTTTTAGAGATCTCACGCTTTCAGGTTAAGGTGATCAATTACACATTTATTTAATTGACTTCATATAGGTTAGGTTTATTCTACCTTGAGCAAAGCACACATTCCACTTTTATTTCAGGAAATCTAAAAGTTTGTTCTGAAATCTGACAGAATGAAAGCCAAAGCCTGTATTATCTGTGAAATGATTCATAGTTGTTAACAAATATCAAATCCTCCCTAAAATAGGTAACTGCAATTTTGTCAGCTACATGAAAACATTAACAGCAGCTTTCTCTGCTTTTGTAAGCAAAAGCCTGAGGGGAAAATGTGTTATTCTTTAGTGAAAACTTGAGCTTTGCTTATCCCGCTATGACTGGAAATAGGCAGAGAGTAGAACAACATGGGTCAGTTTCCTCACGAATCAACTTATCTCACAAGCCAAGTTATTATATAAAAGATTTTTACCACCCCTTCCCCAACTGATGTCCATTTCATAAGTGTTAGGATATTCCCCAACACATGCAAACACTTCATGATTAGTGATATCAGTGAAATTAGCAAGAGGTAAGCATTTCAGAACTGGACATGAACTAGCATCCACTTAAAAAGCAACTCACCAACAGGTGGGAAGACATGATACATTTCTTTCTGCACTTTGGTCTAGAAAGAAATGGCTTCAAGGCAACTTGGAAAGCGAAGTTTAAGAAGGTTTCAAAATTCTGTGATCTGACGTTGTTAAAGGATATTTTTAAAATTGAAGACTATTTAGGAGTGCAATAGTTTCCTCTTAACAAGCATCTGTGTACTTTTAAAAGCAATGATTTTACATTAATGGTCAAAATGCCTTTGATAAATGACTATTAAAATTAATTTCACCTCATTTGAACCGTGGGGAGAAAAGGTCAAAATGAAATCATCTCCTTGGCTTTTAAGAGCCCTTACTGGCACAGTCCAAATTACCTCCGTCAGCTTTGAGCCCACAGCTAGGGGTGTGCTTTGTGCTCGCCTGTGGCTGGCCTGTGTGGTAGTCAGGAGGCAGCTGCAGCAACAGTGCTGGCAGCAGGGGAGTGAGAACCGAGGTCTAGACAGCAGGCACGCTTCTGCGTGGACATTTTATATGCAAAAATGTGCATGGTTAGCAACTATCAGTGTGTTTCAGGCAGCGGATTGACAGTCAAGATATTATTTTTCTTGCCAAGAATGTGCTCAACAGAAGTATGTTTAATTGTACTACATTTTCATTGAATGGCTGGACTTTTCCTGGAAGTAATACGAACTGTCCAGGAAGCAAACAGGACCAGAACTGGAAGATAAGGAGGGAAAATTAAAGACGGGCATGAACAGGAATGTGCCTTCTTGGCACACACAGACATTTAACCTTTAGCCAGGAAGCCATCAGTGACGTGGAATTATCATGCCCATGGCAAAAGTACAGAACGCACTGGGCACGTGCTATCTGGGAGTGGCATAGGGATCTCTTCTTGTGGGCTGCCGTGCCATGGGTAGAAATGGGTTCTCTGGGTCCTCCTCACTCACTGTGAGGTCCTCCTTGTGACCACAGTGAGACAACTGAGCAGTTAGAAATCTCATCCTTTAGAAGAACATGCACAGGAATGGGAATGAAACACACACATTCCTAATCAATATAAGAGAACCATGCACAAATCTTCACTCGTTTTTTCTATGACATGATCTGGAGCATAAAAGACTTGCCTACTTACTGTCATCCCTTCTCCCACATGGGAGGTGATAATGTTTCCTGGACAATAGCTCAACCCACTGGTGTGACAAACTGTAAAGCACTGTAAAAAATGGCTAAAGAAGGGGAGGACTCAAGATGGCAGATTAGACGCAACTCCAGTGCACAACACCCAACGAAAGAGACACAGAAATCCAGAGATCTCCTAGCTCCAACCGAGGTACCAGGTGCATTTCAACAGGTCTGGTCGGAGGGTGAGCAAAGCCCACTCAGGGCAGACCGAGGCAGGGAGGGATGCCGCTTCATCCAGAAAGTGCATCTGACCGGCGAGTTGGAAGCTCCACCTCTGACACTCCGGTCCCGATACAGCGCTTCCCCCAAAGCCTCAGCAATACACAGAACAGGGGATCTTTGCCAGTCAAGCCCCAGGAATTACAAGCGCGGAGTTGAATAAGAGTCTGCAGACTGAGCTATCGCCCCCTCCACCCGCCTGGAGATAGAGGGAGCTGTAAGCAGGAGCAGCTGGGCGGTCCCTACCCCAGGACCAGAGAGAGAGAAAGCTGAAAGGGGGAGACTGCCAGGTGATGTTGGGTGGGTCCCTAACCTCCCCCACAAACCCCAGAGGGCTGAAGCTTTTACTCTAGTGGGTTGTGTAGCCAATGCCACAGTCTGAAAGGAACCCTGAATGATCCAGCCCAGTGGATGAAGGGCACAACCCACCACTGGAGGGGTGGGACTGAGCTACATGTTTTAACAAAAAACACAGGAAGCCTACGTAGCAACAGGACTGCGTTCTCGACAACCCAGCAGCACCTAGAGGTCAGCAGAAGAGGCGGGCCTAATCTCCCAGCATAAACAAAAAAGACACAGGAAGCTTCCCTAGCAACCTGAAGGAGTCCCTAGAAACCCAGTAGCGCCCCCACAGGCAGACAAGTGACTTCATCAAGCAGCTCTCTGACTCCACAGCCAGCTAAATCCACAAAGATAGGAAAAAACCAGCACAAAAAAGGTGAAACCATCAAAGAACAGAACACCTCTTCTCCTTCAAGGGATCACAACTCCTCAACAACACCAGATCACAACTTGACTGAGAAGGAGTGTGAAGAATTGATGGAAACAGTATTCAGAAGGTGGATAATAACAAACTTCTCAGAGCTAAAGGAACACGTTCTAACTCAATGCAAAGAAACCAAAAACCTTGAAAAAAGATTAGACGAAACACTAACTGGAATAACCAACTTAGAGAAGAACATAAACGACTTGATGGAGTTGAAGAACACAGCACGAGAACTACATGAAGCAAACACAAGTTTTAATAGCCAAATCGATCAAGCAGAAGAAAGGATATCAGAGATTGAAGATCAACTCAATAAAATGAAAAGAGAAGGCAATACAAGAGAAAAAAGAGTGAAAAGAAACCAACAAAGCCTTCAAGAAATATGGGATTATGTGAAAAAACCTAATCTATGCTTGATCGGTGTACCTGAGTATGACGGGGAGAATGAATCCAAGCTGGAAAACACACTCCAGGATATTATCCAGGAGAACTTCCCAAGCCTAGCAAGGCAGTCCAAATTTCAAATTCAAGAAATACAGAGAACTTCACAAAGATATTCCTCAAGAAGAGCAACCCCAAGGCACATAATCGTCAGATTCATCAGGGTCGAAATGAAGGAAAAAAATGCTAAGGGCAGCCAGAGAGAAAGGTCAGGTCACCCACAGAGGGAAGCCAATCAGATTCACAGCAGATCTCTTGGCAGAAACCCTATAAGCCAGAAGAGAGTGGGGGCCAATATTCAACATCCTTAAAGAAAAAAACTTTCAACCCAGAATCTCATATCCAGCCAAACTAAGCTTCATAAGTGAAGGAGAAATAAAATCCTTTACAGACAAGCAATTACTGAGAGATTTTGTCACTACCAGACCTGCCCTACAAAAGCTCCTGAAAGAAACACTAAGCATGGAAAGGAACAAGTACCAGTCACTGCAAAAGCAAACTAACTGGCAAACACCAAAAATGCAGTGAAGAAAATGAGTCGACTAATGAGAAAGAAAACCAGCCAGTAACAAAATGGCAGGATCAAATTCACACATAACAATATTAACATTGAATGTAAATGGCCTAAACGCCCCAATCAAAAGACACAGACTGGCAAAAAAAAATTTTGCAATCCACCCATCTGACAAAGGGCTAATATCCAGAATCTATAAAGAACTAAAACAGATATACAAGAAAAAACAAATAACCCATTCAAAAGTGGGCAAAGGATATGAACAGACACTTTTCAAAAGAGGACATATATGAGGCCAACAAACATAAGAAAAAATGCACATCATCACTGGTCATTAGAGAAATGCAAATCAAAACCACACTGAGATATCATCTCATGCCAGTTAGAATGGCGATCATTAAAAAATCTGGAGACAACAGATGCTGGAGAGGATGTGGAGAAATAGAAACACTCTTACACAGTTGGTGGGAGTGTAAATTAGTTCAACCATTGTGGAAGACAATGTGGCGATTTCTCAAGGACCTAGAAATAGAAATTCCATTTGACCCAGCAATCCCACTATTGGATATATACCCAAAGAACTATAAATCATTCTACTATAAAGACACATGCACACGTATGTTCATTGCAGCCCTGTGTACAATAACAAAGACTTGGAACCAACCCAAATGCCCATCAATGATAAACTGGACAAACAAAATGTGGTCCATATACACCATGGAATACTACACAGCCATAAAAAACAATGAGTTCGTGTCCTTTGTAGGGACTTGGATGAATCTGGAAACCATCATTCTCAGCAAACTGACCCAAGAACAGAAAGCCAAGCACCGTATGTTCTCACTCATAGGTGGGTGTTGAACAACGAGAACATGTGGACTCAGGGAGAGGAGCATCACACACAGGGGACAGTTGGGAGGGTGGTAGGGGAGAGACAATGGGGAGTGGGGAAGGAAGGGATGGTGGGGAAGGATAACATGTGGAGAAATGTCAGATACAGTATGCATCTAAAGTAAAATAAATTATTTTTTAAAAAAAAGAAAATAAAATTTTTAACCTATTTAAAAAAATGGCTAAAGAAAACCCATTGGTGCCATTTAAACATAACATTGACTCAGAGAAGAAAGGCAAACAAATATCAGAGAAATGCAATTCTATAGAATGAAGCAGTTGTAAGGCCATAGAAGCTTAGAGTTTTGACCCACATTCTTACTTTAAAACAAAAAGAGTAAGAAGAGGGTAATATTTTAAGAGTAACAATATTCAAGTTAGATCCATTCAAAAAGACTAATATATGGAAAGCTTACTATAAGAGAACTAAATTAACCGTATTTACTCATGGTTCAAAACACTGTATTCCTCACTTTGCAAAAGGATTCACTGCAGTTCTCCTTGTAATTCTCCTTAAATAGGCTTCTGTAGACATCTAAAGCATAGCATGGCTCTGAAAGCATGATTTACACGTGAATATTCTGGAATAGGTATGGCAGAAAGTGAAAAGGTTTGCCCTTTTCCTGACCCCACTGGCTGGGTTAAATGTTTGTTTTGTCCTCCAGTGTCCTAGCTCACAAAGATATCATAAAATGATCACGCTAATGAGAGACTTCCTATTTAATTTATTTCTGGGATACTTAATGGCTTTTACAGATGAAAGTTATGACTATTTCCACAGATAGCAATATTTTTCCAAGACAGAATATGGTGTGGATGTAGCTCAAATTGCAAATCAAAGGAAACTCTTGCAATGGGTTTCCTAAGTATAAAATTGGAAATATAAATTATTCTGGGTTAGTCTTCATTGACACTGTCTAGATAACAGAGAAAAAAATCAGTTCTTATGGTGGAAATATAAAACAGTAATCCTGATGCTGGCTGTGATATTCCTAACTCCCAGTAAAATTCTCACCATTGGGATCTAGAGGCACCTAGCAGTTGCCTTGTAAATGCAACTACTAAAACGCTATTTTTCAGTGTTACTTCCTGGGAGGCAATTGACAGTTACTGTGGTATATATCACATGAACACAAATGCACAATAAAATTGCTTTTTAAATTTTTTTCATTTTCTTTTATACAAAAGTGGTACTTAAACTATAAAACAATGTTCACAAAATAATTGAAGAAATTAGAGAACTGATTGGATATTTGATGATGATAATGAATTTAATTTTTAAGGTGTGATATTGGTACTGTGGTTTTATTAACATCAAAGGATCCTTATCCTGTAGTGATATATCGCTAAATATTTAGGAATAAAATAACATAATGTCTGACTTTTTTTTTTTTTTTTCAAAATAACTCATTGTGATGAGGCAAGAGGGAGATGAGTGGGAATTTAGATGAAATACGACAGACCATACATTGTTAATTGTTGAGGTTGGATGAGGTGTACACACAGGCTTATTATATTCTTCTCTCTAGTTTTGTATAGTTTGAAATTTTTCATTATACAAATTTTTTAAACCAATATTCAAAGATCCAACAATTATTATGACCAGAAATTATATGATTATTAAGAATGTCTATAGCAATAAACCAAATTAACAGAATTCTTGAAAGACAGCTATTTATAGATATCAAAATAGTATTTATTTTCCTCTCATTTTACTTGGTAATACAATGGGGATAACCACTTATTCTTTAAAAGGGAACTATTTGCCCAGGCGTGGTGGCTCATGCGTGTAATCCCAGCACGTTGAGAGGCCAAGACAGGAGGATCACTTGAGGCTAGAAGTTCGAAACCACCCTGGGGACCATGGAAAAACCCTGACTCTACAAAAAAATATAAAAATTAGCTGGGCGTGGTGGCACATGCCTGTAGTTCCAGCTACTGGGAGGTGCTGAGGCAGGAGAATGGCTTGAGTCCAGGAGGTCAATGCTGCAGTGAGCCAAGACCACGCTACTGAACTCCAGCCTGGGTGATAGAGGGAGACCCTGTATCACAATTTTTTTTTAAAGGGAGCTATTTTTACCAAATGAAATTTCTACATGGTATCTACTACAAATATCACCTACGACCATACACTAACAGCTTAGAAAGTGTTGGAGAAATAATACTTATCACAGCTTCCATACTTGTAGCCAAGTTGGCCATTTCTCAGTAATGGAACTCAGGGTCAGTGCAGTTATGAGTGTTTAAAATATCAAGTACAGTCTAAAAAGCTGAAAAAAGCTCTACATTACCAATCACATTATATTTGATAGCATTTACTGAGTTGCTAGAATGGGTTACGTACCATGGCAAGGTTTCACTCACTTCACCTCACTTAATCCTCATTAACACACTGTGACATGGATTCCATTATCATCCCATTGTGCAGAAGAAAATTCCAAGTCTCGAGAAATTTATGTCAATTTACCAGGCATATTTCAGGTGGTATAAGGCTAAACTAGGATAAGAGCCTAAGAATATTTGATTTTAGAGCCTGATTCATGGCAGATTCTGCATGATATATCTAGAGAAAAAGGAAATGCTTACAAATAGCAGAATTTTGTTCTCAGATAATCAGTGTACTGTACAATATCCGGTTACTCACACAGCAGTCTTTTTCAGAAATCAGAATGCAAGAGTTGAATCACCAAAGATTAAAAATAAATGTCACAAACATTGGTAAGAATCACCAGCCTCTAATGCTGATGCCTTAACTAGATCTACTGCAGTAAAACTACAAAATAAAAAGGAAGTTATTCCTCTTTTCACTTAGAAATTTATTTCATAATCGGGGAAAGGGAAATAGAAAAGACAAAGTTTTCTCATTTGGTCTCAAGTCTTATTAAGAATTATAGAGATGTAAAAGGAGCTTTGCCTTTTATCAGCAAATGCCAGTTCATTAACCCTCTCATGCTGTAAAGAAATATATCAACAATTGTCTCTTTTGATCTGAATTCATCTCTTTAAGGTCACTGAGTTCTACGGCCATCGGAAGCCTGAAGTAAAAGAACCTGGATAATAGTAATAACATGTCACTGGCTTTTACCTAAAATGTGCCGTTGAGTGTTTCAACCATGAAAGAGCATAACGTGGGTGCTTTTTGTTATGTCCTTGTTGGCGTCTCCCCGTCTCTGTCCTACCCCTACAGATAGAGCTGGCTGACGAGTGCTACCCACAGTAATTAGCCATGGTAATGAGTACTGTCAGGAAGCTGCTGTCTCCAAAACGTGCATATGTAATCAGTCTCTACAGTGCATATCAAAATCCCATCAGAAAGCAAATCATTTGCCATCTGACCTTCCATTAATTAATTAAAGCCCCACATGGGGGCAGAGGAAGGTGGAAACAAAGGATAATGTCACAGTGGATACTTCACAGCAGAACTAGAGGATCCCTAGGAAGCCTTTGCTGGAAACCTTATGTCTAAACTTTGCGCATTTGAAGAATGGCACTGGATGGGAATTTAAAACCCTGAGCTCTAGCTCTACCTTTAGGCCCAAGAGGCTGAGGGACCTTGGGCAACATATTTCCACCACTGAGAACTCCTTGATGAATAAAGGCCTATGAAATTCCATGAGGGTTTTTCCAGCACAGAAATTGCATGTTTCTCCCATTGGGCTATCTACAAATTGCACTGAAGAGAATCTTAATTTTTCTCAAATAACCAATTATGGGTGTTTTTTTGTTTTTGTTTTTGTTTTGTCTTTTTTCTTTCCTTTCCAGAAACAGTCTTGTCCTGTTGCTCAGGCTAGGGTGCAGCGGTGCAGCCATTAGCTCACTGCAGTCTCAGACTTCTGGGCCCAAGCAGTTCTCCCAACTCAGCCATCAAAGTAGCTGGAACTACAGGTGTGTGCCACTGTGCCTGGGTAAGTTTTTCATTTTCATTTTGTAGAGACAGGGTGTCGCTTTGTTGTCCAGGCTGGTCTGGAACTCCAGGCCTCAAGTGATCCTCCCACCCAAATCTCTCAAAACCCTGGGATTACAGGTTTGAGACACCATGCCTAGCCCCATTATCAATTATGTTTAACAGAGGACTTACCAATTAAGAAAATACTAAACACAAGATAACAACCTTTTCACAAATTTCTGTCCTAAAAATATATATTCCAAAAGGAATTACAGTGGGTTAACATTTTTACAATTATTTGGTTTTACCAATTGGTTTAGAAAAGAAATATCAGACAAGAAAGGCTGTTTTTATACAATATGCATATAGCACATTGAATTAGAAATTCGGGCAGTGTAGCAGATTTTTTTGTTTTGTCTTTTCACAACTCCCAGCAATACTCCTCCAGCGGCATGCTCCCTTTCATCCCATAGCCTCTAAGTAGGCTGTAATGTTTATCCAGAACATTACCTCCATCTCCTCCTTTCAATTTAGCACCGACTCTACCTTAATGATCTGTTTTCTATGATCCCTTCTTTACCCTAGAGGCTGGATTTGGCAAGGTTCTGAAGAACCCTGTGTTTACCAATATCTGCACATATAGAATTGCAACAACCTGCTTCCCGCTCCTGGATCACAGATGTCATTGTCAGGGACGCTTCTGTACTGACAGAACCTTATGTCTAAATTTTGGACATTTAGAGAATGGCACTGGATGGGAATTTAAAACCCTGAGCTCTAGCTCTAACTTTAGCCCAGAAAGGCTGAGTGACCTTGGGCAACACACTTCCTCCATTGAGAACTCCTTGGTGAACAAAGGCCTATGAGTACTGTCAGGAAGCTTCTCTGTACCAGCAGACCCAATACCTAGCCTTAAACCAGCCATAGCAGGTAACCAGTATTTATTGAAAGCCAAATAACATAAATCTCTTAGAATCTCATATATTCTAATTCTATTGTCTAACAAGAAGATTTTTGGATTTATCACACACCATATTTAAACCACCCCAGAAGATCAATGTGATCAGTGAACATTTGGAAATATGAGCTAATTCATAAAGAGGAGGAAGTTGATTTATTCCACAATATTTTTAAAAAGTATTAAACTTGCATTTTTCCTATCTTTTGTGGAATTCCTTATAATGCAAAAAAATGACTCAAAGACTTTAAATTTTAAAATGTTGCTCAGAAGAAAAATACCATGTTATTAAACTTTAACAATTTTTAAAATGTCCATAAAACAGAAAACATGATTTCCATTTCTCATTGTCATACTCAGCCTCCTCTACAGAAGACCTGTGAGCAGGACACAACGATAGCTGTCACGATCGTTAAAAGTTAAGCTCTGATGACTGGAAAACATTTTCACTAGAGGAGTTCAGACTTCTGAGCAGCACAAGCAGAAAGTGTTATTCTCCGTGGTCAGGTGTGGTGTCATTCCTGTGTGTTATCTGGGTTCCCTGAGCCTGCTGAGTTTAGCTCCTCTTTTAGTCTTTGCTTTACTCTGGCTAAAGAATTTTCAACCCTTCATTAGGAAGCAAGGCTGTGAAAACTCTGCCATGGTCTACGCTTAAGTATTACAGGAACTCACTTCCTAGTCTCCATCTTTGCAGCATGTAACAAAGTTGGATTTAGGATAGTTACGTGTCACAGTTGTAACTAATGTTTTCTGGCTACTTCTGAATAGATTTTAAAGTTTTGGGAGAAGCAGAAATGATATTTGTGGTTACCACCATAGCCAGAAAAGTCAAGACAATAAAATAATGCATGTCTAAACTGTCAGGATTTGTAGTCATAGAGGCATGACTGTGAGCCATCAAAACTGAATCATTTGGCCAAATTGATTTAATCACAAGTCCCATTCACTGTCCTTTCCTCATGCTACCTGGAATGTTCTCCTCCCCATCCTCCCATCACCCCTAACTCTGCCCTTATCCATATTATCCAAATCCTCCCTGTCCTCAACGCCTAAGTCAAGCATTATTTATCCCTTCCTAGACTCTTTAGCTAGATGGAATTTTCTTCTCCTCTGAAGTCCCATAAGAACGTCCCCTGTCTCTCTGTTTGCTCAATTATTTGTTAATTCAACACTTTTACAGAAGACCAATTGCCCCCGACAATTCTCACTGCTCACTTTGTAATTTTATGTAGATACTTGTTTTAATTTCCTTTACCAGAGAGAAAGCTTTTTGAGGGCAATTTTTATGTCTGATTTATTTTTGTATTCTACAAAACATTTTTGGTGTGAATACTGTTAGTTGTCTACCCAACATTGGTTTTCTCCTTTTTCTTCATTTCCGCCAGAATTCCAATGTTGTTTATGTATCCCAGTCACTCATGTATATCTCAATAAGTTCCCCATATGGTTTCACGTTCTTTTTTCTTTCTTCTTTGCTCTTTTCTCTTCCCTTCCATTACTCCAGCCCCTTTTTCTTCCTTACATCCTTTAATTTATTTAACAGATTACAATATATATGTCTGAGTGCTAAGGATAAAAAAAAATGACATTATTGATAAATCCTTGGTTAAAATTTTGTTTTTCTTTTTTGAGACAGTCTTATTCTGTCACCCAGGCTGGAGTGCAGTGGCATGATCTAAGCTCACTGCAACCTCTGCCTCCTGGGTTCAAGCTCCTAAAATCCATCAAAGCCCAACCTTTCCATGAGGAAGCTATTGTAGGTATGTACGTGTGCATGCATATATGTGCATATATACATGGTTTTAATTTAAATTCAAAGTAATAAAAAATAAAATAGATGAACACTTCAAGACAGTCCTTCTCCACAAAGTGCCCAAAGTCTAATGGGGGACTCAAGCATGTTCCTAATTACAAAACTCATTGTCAAGTGCCATAGCAGAGATGTGTGGATGCTGAGGCACAGGGGTAGGGGGTACCTGATTCTGCAGGTGAGGGAAGAGGACAGCTTCATAAAGCAGGTTACTCTGGAGTTGATTCCTAAAGGATGAGTTAGTCAAATAAATAAAGGAAGGAGGAATTCTTCAAGCAAAGGGTCTGGGGTGCTATGACACACCTGGGAACTTCTGGGTGTAGCTGGAGGATAGGGCTGCTTAGCACATGATTATGCTGGAGAGTGACAGAAGAGGAGCTTGGAGAGGTGGCATTCAAGTCACAAAGGGCCTTTCATATCAAAGTAGCCAGTTGTTACTTTATTTTAAAGATGATAAGAAAGATTTTAAGGAGGAAAATAATTAGATTTTCAAGTTAGAAATATCACTCTGGTAGCAGTTGGAAGAGCAGCCTGAAAGGAAGTAAGCCCAGAGGTAGAAATATTGTTCAAAAGGGGATTTTATGTTTGGAGTTTTTTTTAAAAAAATAGTTAAGGCAAGAAAAAATGGAGGCAGTGGGATCCACACAAAGGAACAGATTTGTGAGTTAAGAAACTGGGTTTTCAAACTGTAGTCACAGACAAAACTACCAAAAAATAACTACAGCTTCATTCATTTATAAAGGAATATACAAGATTTAAAAATGAAAATTGTGACATTGTAGAATTAAAATGTGAGGGCAGAATAAGAGAGTAGAGTTTTTACATGTGATCAAAATTAAGACATTATCAACTTGAAAAAAATAGACAAATGGGACCTAATCAAACTCCACAGCTTCTGCACAGCAAAACAAACAGTCATTAGAGTGAATCGGCAACCAACAGAATGGGAAAAAATTTTTGCAGTCTACCCATCTGACAAAGGGCTGATATCCAGAATCTACAAAGAACTGAAACAGATTTACAAGAAAAAAAACAAACAAGCCCATTCAAAAGTGGGCAAAGGATATGAACAGACACTTTACAAAAGAAGACATACATGAAGCCAGCAAACATATGAAAAAATGCTCATCATCACTGGTCATTAGAGAAATGCAAACCAAAACTACATTGAGATACCACCTCATGCCAGTTAGAATGGCGATCATTAAAAAAATCTGGAGACAACAGATGCTGGAGAGGATGTGGAGAAATAGGAACACTCTTACACTGTTGGTGGGAGTGTAAATTAGTTCAACCATTGTGGAAGACAGTGTGGCGATTCCTCAAGGACCTAGAAATAGAAATTCCATTTGACCCAGCAATCCCATTACTGGGTATATATCC